>JAKRBP010001369.1:311597-324532 GCA_022398575.1 Heliothis subflexa | reverse complement strand
TGATCCGCGAACGAAGTCGCTGGCAGAAGCTAGTATACCAATAATAAACAAGAGCATGGATATGAAGTTAAGCTTCCAGCCACGACGTTTGATGTATTCACGTCCACGTTGATGGCGTTAACTGCAAATAAATATTAAACAGTTTATAATGCACATAATTGAGATGTTGATAAGGATTAATTATTTTACCATACTTTTCGTACAAAATGTATCATTGGTGCTTTTTGAAATTTCAATATTCATGCAAACATTTTACATGACGTATAAAATAAGTGATAAAATATACCATAAAAACTGTAAGTTTATGAGCAAATATAAAATGCAACACATAATTATGAGGCATTATTAGTAATAGATTATGTGTTCAATGACATCATGACACGACATGCGGTAAACGAGAACGGAAGATAGAAAAAAAAGTGTAACAGAAAACAATTTTATTACAGAGACATTTCCGTTCGGCCCGATCGGAGATAATTTTTAATCTTGAGACTTGAACACAGCTAATCTAATTAGATTCCAACTAGTGGAACTAGTCGATAAAAACGGTTATGAAGTAGGAATGGACGCAGCTACCGAGCGACAATTATGTGTAGATATCTGATTGCAAGTGAACACAGCTTTTATGATTCGATACTTAAACAAGCACACTGAAATGCCGCTTATTACCACTAGTTAAAGGCAATTGTTGATTTGCACTTAATAAAAGCAAAATGAGTTTGCAGCAGTTTATACAAAATAAATAACATTGTAACGGTAAATGTATATTAGCGTGTTATTAAATAAAGTTATAAATGCTACACAGATTTTAATGGAATATTCGGTATGCGTGTACACTGGTACATTTGGTGTGACGTTGTAGACTGTTAAGATGCATGGCTACAAGGTATTTGTTAAATGTTTATTCCGCTGCGGTAATGGATACAGTCACTGGATACCTAGCGCCGATGTCTGTTGCGCTTGTACTACACTAATGATAAATGATTCTGTGGATTGCGTTTCCTTAAGCACCTATTGCGTTTAGGTTCACTTCAAGGCTTAAGAACAGACATACTTCTCTTGTCGCTATTAGTTTAACTAATAACTGTTGCAAATACAACTAAATATACCTGTAAATAGATTTTACTAAAGGTGTGCGTTCACTGTCTCACATCGGTCAAGTACTTGCAAGGTTTGAATGCATTTGCCGAACTTGCTCGTAGAGGGCGCATTTTTGACATAGCTTTTTATAGTGTCAACGCACTACTTAGAGGAAAATCATTGACCGTTGCGGTTTGCTTATAGATTACAATTTTTGTCCTGTTTCATATAATATCATGCAAATTCATGGTATAGACACATAGTTGAAAGTTTTTCTGTAGTGTCGTCATTAATTTGAGAACCTATGTTTATCTGTCTTTCGAAGAGCATGTAGTTCTTCAGAATCTAATTATAGTCCATATAATTTGTGTTGGCATAATTGCATTGTGAAATGGTATGATAGTGTAGTGGTGCGTCGCACGGTCGCGCCCGAGGGCGACTCGGACGGATAACGGAGCGCGGCCCGTGAGGCTGATTTATCGTGGACATCCACCGAACCTATCCGATTTGCATTTAGATAGCGCTGCGGCGCGGGCGACGGGCGGGGCAGCGTAGCGAACACGCCGTTTTACTCTATCGCACGTAAATTAACTATAAAATTATCTTACCTACTGCAAAAAAACGACAGCGGATATTTATCCCACTAATAAGATTTGAACGTTCTTGGTCAGTGCTCCATCATCTAGGTACGCGCCTTTAATAGCAACAGTTAATGATGTTAAAATTTCCTTAGAAAGTTGAGAAAAGTTGATTTAACCAAATGAAGCAGAGCTACGTATGATCTCGATTAAATTAATAAAGTGCCACTTATATGGCTGCAAGACCTGTCTGCGAAGATATTTTTTAAAAGAACAAAATGAATGAGCAAATAAGATTTTGGTTTGTCACCATTATGCTGATATTTAATTACATTCATTTAGACATTCCTCGAGGGCGGTTACGTGGTGGCGGAAGGCTGACGATGACGGCGCTAGGTTATTTAGACTGCTCGTAAATTATCTGCCTCCGCAATTATCAGGCGCCGATTTGGCGCATTATACGTTTCCTTCAGCGACCAGCAGACATCAACTGAGTACTTATGTATATCGAACAGTCATTGACTTTATCACTTAATAGATTTCTTAATATACATAATGACTGTGTAACTGCATAAACCAAGTTTAATATAAACGTATCTTTACAAAGTTGTGATACTTATTTGCCTACATACGGTTGTACGGTAGCAAAGAGCTTTGGTGATGCTATTCATGCTATGGTTTTTGCACTACCTAAAAAATAATAATAAACAATCATTAGCATAAGAAAACTGTTATAATTTTCAACAACATTATAGTTTTGACTTTAATGAGTAAATTAATTCAACGCAACTTGTTAAGCGAGCTAAGGAACGCTAATGATACGAATAAACACAAATTTATTTCGGATTAGCACGCTACTTTATAAAATGCAAATCATATTCTACATAGGCAGACGTACGCAGTAATCGGACTTGGGAGAATAAAATATGTTGTTGGTGGACGTTGCTTAATGTTTTACAAAATGGAAATCGCAATTCAGTCGGCACGCATGTGTGGCGCACAGCATATTGCTAATTTTCTTCGTGAGAGCATTTAATCTTTCCGTCAAACAGATGTTATCCATTGCAACAGAGCCAACCACTCTGAGGCGTAAAAGGAAGAAGCATACGCCCCTAATTGCGATATATCCACGAGTATCTCCTACAATATGTAAATAGGCGTTGGAGTAATTAAAAGCTTATCTCGCGCCCTGCCATCGCGGCCTCGCTGATTGCTTCGTAAAATGATTGACATGCTATTTTAACAGTGTACCGATAATGAAAACGTTCCTGCACAGTTTAATTCATACTTTATTTATTGTTGACAATTACTATTTGCACAGGATAATTGATCGCGTTCTCACAATTGTCAGCCTGCTGACGAGTGGTTTGCGATTTTTTAAAAGCTGCGTAGCCGTGAGGCGCCTGCGCCGCCGCCTGCCCGCTGTCCGCGCACCGCCACTTACTACTTTGTACACAAGTTTTTATTATTTGTGTCACTTTTTCCATACAGAATTCCCGATAAATTATCTTAATACGACAAATATTTACATTCGTTTTACAAAGCTTATTGACTCGTCTATCTGTAGGTACAGGTATTTCTTAATCGTTTCGAGTAAGATTTTTTAGGCGGTTGTTAGAACGGTTTTACGTATTAACTGCTAAATGACGGTGTTTACGTAGCGGTCCGCGTGGACGTTCCGAGCTAAGAATGGAATTTGTAAATAACTTTAAGTGTCTAGCTGGCATTATAGTAAGACATCAATATTAATCGTGTTTTATCTGTAATAGCTGACTAATAGTTGCTCAATTCTTAAGAGACTCAACAGTCTCGCCAGTTCATCTAAGTTAAACAATGCGATAACAAATCTGAATGCATTAAATCAGCATTGCCATATTTCCGTGGGCAGTGTCGCAGAACTAGTAGATCTTTGGGGAATAATGGCTTCGCGGTTTAATTATAGTCGCAGGAGTATAACATAATCGGGCATAAATCATTTATATAGATACCTGCCAAGCGCAACCTGTTTCAATTGGCACGGCACAATGCGCGCGCCGCATTGTGTACCTGCGCAGACCGCCACCTCTTAATTTATATCTTCATGGTGATTTAACGACAGCAACCAAATCTATCCAAGTATACGTATCAAAGTTTCCACTATTGTAGCTTTAAAGAATAAAATTCATTTGTAGTGTCATTTATAGGTTTTTTATTCGTTTAGTTCGCATCATGAAATTTATAGATATGGTCTCTTTGTTCAGTTGGTCGTTCGGTGAGCATCACGTTTAGCACACAATCGAGAGCATTAACATTTCCATTGAAACGTGCTGACTTTAATCAGCCGATACAAGTCGCTCAGCCCAAACATGACTAACTGACTGAGCTGCGCCACGGAATGAGCTGCGCTTCACAATATTGTTTTCGATCATAACGATACCACCGTCCTTACTTATTACTTTTCGAAACCGTTAATGTTATTAGTATACACAATTATTTATATTGTTTACAGATTTATACTAGCCGGGGTCTGATTTATAATAAAGGCTCTACAAGCTATTAAGTAACGCCTTCTCGATGAACATGGACCACACACAGCATTCAAATTAGAAAAGTCAGACAAAACGGAAACGATGCATTTATTTTGGGTTTAGAGAGGAGCGGGCGCCGCGGGCGTTCCTTCTTTCTAAGCTCGTAACTCTTCTAATAAGACACTTTACGCGAGCTTAACTAGAGCTTAATGCGTGCAACTTCGATTGTATATATCATTTTGATTTGTAGGGAAACCGAAACATTTGTACGTCCCGCGTCTCGACCGTTAAGACGATTAGTATAATATTTTTATGTGGCCGTTCATGGTTAGAAATTCTCAATTTACTACTTTATAATTCAAAGATAACATAATAATATTTACATCGTTTTTAAAACGGGATGATTATTTATTGTTAAATGGTAGTTAAAGATAACTCGTTTTAAAATGATCGATGTTAAGTGCTTGGTTCGGTTTTTGTTGCTGCGCGGTGAAATAATTGCGAGCGTATTCTTATGTGTCGCAGACAGGCGCTCGACCTTCAATGCCGTCTCTATTTCCGCACTTCCCCTCACTTGTAAATGGCGCGAATTGTCTTCCATACGTAGCGTATTGTTTGCAGATAAAGTTTTTGTTTTAGGTTTTAATAATAGTATCCAGGTTAGGGGTTTCGCATTTTAGGTTAAACCTGAACTGTTTTTGACAAGGAAATTATGTTTTTATTAAATAATAATAAGCTAAGTATAGGACATGCAAAATTGTATCCATAAAATGTATAAATAATTTCATGTTATAGTGAACAAATTGAAAAGTTCCAATTATAACAATTATTCTCCATATCAATGAAGTGTGTATTGGTAGTGATGCCTGTGACGGGTCAGGCGTCCGGCGAGCGCCGCACTCGGCCGCGCCCGAGCACACAATACAAAGAGCACTTCTTATAATCGTGAGTTAACGTCGCATTCAACCGCACTCAACCTACTGAGGGTTGTCACTCAACGGTCAATCAACGGTTTTAAAAAGAATTCTGAATAACATTTTCGTGCGCTCTGAATTAAATTTTATTTCCTGCCAAATGTCAGATTTTAAATAAAAACTTATGAGTGACTCTTTAAAGAAATGTGAATTCGGTCAACTGCATCTGTGACTATATTTTAAAGAAATTCATATTCTTTTTATGAGATACGATTTGAGAAATAACGGTTCTCCTTTTGAATAGAATTTAAACAATGACACTAGCGTCACTTTACAATGTAGATATATTTATGGCACGAAGAAGAAAGCCCCCTAAGAAATCGTTATCAATGTATCGATATCACCCCTTTTATTTATAGTGTTTCATTAATCGGAAATTGAATACAAACATTCCGAATAATAATAGACAGAACGTGGGCAGATCCCGAAAATCTAAATATTTATGTTCCTAGATATCTATTGTTGGTGGCACCAAAGTAATTGTAAGCTTCAGCGCATAATTATAGAGCGACGTTAAATTTCAGACTTGAATGCCACTAGTTACGCAGACAGGAGACATGACTTATTTAGTGCCCATGTTGCGTTTCCATCTTTAATCTGCGTGGGCGCATATTTCTGAGAAAACATTTCTTGTTGACCGTACATAATGCTGCCAAGAAAACAGAAGTAATAATGTTGGCCATACTTGTACGGCGAAGAAGTCCGTAAATGAATCATCGCATATGCGTTCCTCGTCAGGCCGCAAAAAGAGGTTTGTCGAAAATGCTCCTCGTTTAGTTTTGCCCAGCGTGGCTGCGTCGCGCTCACTGCTCCCTGTACTCATCCCTTATTTATTTATACTGGTATGAAGAATGTACATTTTTTGTGCTGCCATAACAGTGTGCGTCCAGCGCTGCCACAATCCAAGCAAGCGAATTCTTTAATTGACAAAATGCAGCGAAGTTACATTCCGACTCGAATCGTTGGCTTTAATGTGGGAATACAAAATGGATTATTTCACTTTTGCACTAATAAACGCTTATATCTCAAGCTTGTTATAATTTTATCATGGGTTAATTAGGTTATTGCATTCAATTAATGATATTGCATTCTTATTTTTGATCGTCATTTTGACAAAACACGGTGGACTTATCAATAATCAATAAATATCAATTGTGAAAAACCATTGATGTTATTGAAGCATTTACGGACTTAGTAAAGAAAAATATTACTTTTACAGTTTATATTCAGAAACCAAACCTTAATATGTACGAGAACTTACAATGTTATTTATAGTGTAATGAAAAATAATCGTTTAAATCATCAGTTTCTATCAAGTCTCGCTCAGCGCGGGTAATGAGTCGTTAGTTGCGATAGGTACTAGTTTCTCTTATCATTGATGATAAAACATGCGTAGATTTGTGCCGCACCCTGCACTTTCCCTTGAAGGTAGGTACTGCACCTGCCGGGTGAGCGAGGTGAAGCCGCGCGGCCTGTTCTGCGCATGATTCAATATATCTGCTATGCGACAACAACATTTATGGATACATATCTACGCGAGGTTATTGCATATGAGAAGACAGACTAAATAGATCTACACGTGAAAGTTTGCATCGTTACACCAACACTTATATGGTTATATTAAGAACTTCAGTTTTGTTATTGTTGAATAGTAGAGACGATATTACGTTACCGTCCTCACAAGTAGATGTTAGACCCCGATGGGATTGCTGAACTATCAAGTAATTATTTAATCTTTATTCTTGGATTTTAATTAAGAGATTAATATTGAAGCTGCAGCCGCGAGTGGCAACGACCGGAGAGGATAAGCTCGGCAGGCGGGCGCACGCAACCCTACGAGACATGCGTGCCGCTCCGTTACGACACCTACACCAAATTTTTCCACATGCCCGAGCAGCAGATAAGCGGCGAGCGACGCCAACGTGTTATTTATTAACGAACCGAATGATCGATAGTTGGACGCGTCACCGGACGTGGACGAGCGCCGCCTTTCGAAACTCGCCGCCGCCGACTGATCGTTTCGCTGTACGCTGTACACCTCCGATAAATCCATCCCGCAATGTCTCCGACTCGACCGAGCACGAAATTCATATTCTTTGAGACAACTTCATAGCCGAGCTTTCACTCAAGCGTGTCTTTGTGGGTACATATATGTAATTTGTTTGGTCCCTCTGAACTATCCACTTAGACCTTTATTAAGGTGTTCTTACTCTATATGAGAACTAAATTGTACAACAGCAACATTAGTCCTACCAAGGATTTTGTAAGCAGTCTGAGAATAGTAGTGCGTGCAATGTCCGTGTCGAATGCATTGTTTGCGTTGCCAAGGCTTCTTCAACCCTTTGCCAAAGTCATCCGTTCCGCTCTAGCATACGTCACATCGTCGTGACAGCTGTGCGCGATACTTTCTAATCACTCCATTCAATACTCAACAGCAAACAAATATACAAGGAGTAGGCAACAAGGCGACTTGCGAAACATTAAATGGCTCGAACAATTGACAGCCAGAAAAGAGTAATCAATTAATTATTTATTGAGGTGCCAGTCAACCGAAGCTTTGTCAAAGTGGTTGCACAACGCCAAGCTCCGATACTTCCAGAATGTAAGCAATTGAATGAGTTTATAATGTAAACAAGTTCGTATGTTTACATGTATCGGTTCGAGGCAAACGTGATAGGAAACGATCGGAAATTCGAGGTTCGGCTGCACAGGGCAGGTTAGACCAGTCCCGGTGGCCTCGCAAGGACCCCAGCAAACCTGTTAGATTCGTTGCACGATTTTTACGTGCGCACCTACCGGAATCTCATTCACGTGGTGCAGCCGCGCACTCCGCCCGGCCCCCTGCGCCACCGCCTGCCAGTTAACTCGTCAAATGACTCACGCTTCGGCTGGTTAAATGCCAGAAGCTGGCTTTTCCAGTTCTCTGATCCAATTCGCACATTCTATTCTTACTTGACACTAACGCGACATTCTGTAGCTTGAGTAGCTTCATTGATTTGGTAATGACGTGCCCTGACGTGATAATAACTAGTCGAAAAGCTCCTGGCCTTTATTTTTAAAAAATATACCACATAGAATATCTTATCTATCAAGTACTAAAGGACATTTCAGTTTCTAGCTACAATTATTCAGTACACAAGAATTACCGGATAGATCTATCATGTTTTTGTACCTGGACAAATATGTATTGATGTATTCCAGAAGTAGCTTTTCGGATTATCGCTGTTGCTTAGCTTTTCAAGGGAACGGGAAAGAAAGTGGTAGTGGATAAGTATGTCACATTTCACACAACAAATGCCAAGATGTATTAACACACCAGGAACAGGAATCAGGTAGAACTACGATCCGGTCAAACCCGTCCGACGCGTGCTTCCAACATTTTTTATTTATTTGTCTGCATCGTCGGATACCGCTGGGCGTGACGTCAGACGACCTAAACTGGTTAGCGAGGGAGCAGGGATTTGCCTCGTATCCTTCCGGTTCTGCGAGCGGTTCAGACCTGTTCTACATCAGGTTGCGCGGCACCAGGCGACCCGACCGCGTGACGTATGAGTACTACGGCGAACTTGCATAAACTCACCCGAATTAGACAACGCCCCTGCGTGTGTTCCAAGCCCGTTCCGATAACTAGTCATTTCACTCTCGGGCCAGACACCAGCAGTGCTGACTCATGCTCTGTGTACGCAACAATTAGCAAACGTAGCGTCACATTATACGATGATCGCCGGTGGGTACCATCAAAGGTCAGTATCCGTACCAAAATGGTCACGCCTAATAACTGGTTCGTAAGTTGTAGTCGAGTCATTCGTAAAACTACCGTAGTTTTGTATACCAGTATTTTACGCTGTGTTTACTCGAACTACTATACGATGACTTGAATGGAGCATTACAAATCGAGGAATGATAAGTTTAGCGATGAGCGTTGCACTCGTCTAGAGTGTTTGAGTATTTTGAGGCATTGTTCTGAAGTACGTTGTATTGTTGCAGGAGACGCAAAGAGGTGATGGAGGTGAGCGGAGAATCGTGGCGCGCGTACTACTCGAGCGCGGAGCACCCGCTGAGCGCGGCCACGTCGGCGGTGCTGGGCGCCGTGGCAGACGATGGCCAGGGCCAGCCCATCGAGTACTACAAGCTGCCGCCGCTGGGCCAGGACGCGCACCTCAACTTACACAAAGACGCCAAGCTAGTCGACGTCTGGCCGTGAGTCTTTGTCGCTTCTTCTCCGCCTGTCTGCTCCTGGACTGATCACGGAGTACATTACTTACTTTTGTTCATTTGCTCTATTGTGTTTACACATTATCTTTTTTTGATTTAATTGTTTGAGTCATATAAATCATTTTACACATAAAGCTTTCTAATTAGCCTACAAATATAACTAAATGCACAGATAAATTCTGTGGTGGACTAGGTATAAAATCATAAGAAGCTTGGTAGTAAATAGAAACATAAATAAAATACGTATTCACTTCTAAACATTTCGGGCGTATTTAATTACTCATAAATACTAAAAAAGATAGGTATAGGTATGCAAGAATCTAAGGAAAGATAATCGAATATGTAAATTAAATCCCAACTGTCGATACCTAACAATCAAGTGGAATCAGAGAATGATCGCGGAAAATCAATCGTCGATTCTCACGGCCGTACATCAAATTGAACGTTCGTGTATCGGAGCAATTATCATTATAATTCGCCGAATCTTGTGGCGCGGTGAATACAGAATGAATTCGCGTAAAATTTATATGTAAACTATGATAATATGCAATCTTTGTGTAGTGGAGTTTTTGTGCGCATAGAGATGCAGGCGGGGCCGGGGGTTGTGTGTGTTGCTCAAGTCTCACGGACGAGTACACTGAGACAAGACGCCGCGTGGCTTCCGGCCCCAACGAAAGGTGTAAGAATAACAAATAATAAAAATGTTAATGTTCCACTCAATAAATCATGAGCGCTCATTTGAATACCTATGGCGGGATTAACGAAACAGCAGTTCGCAACTCGCGAACCCCGCGCACCTCTCCCCTCCAACTGCCTGTATAACATTCCGAAATTAACATATTTTTCCTATTTGGCAACATTTCACGAGAAACACGTGTTTTATTAAAAATGTTTTGGGATTATCGACCTAGAATCATAGTTTTTTTTATTATTATTTCATCTCCATTTAGATAAAATAAATTTAAATATAATAATATACCTACATAGTTTTTATGAAATAAATTGAATAAAATGTAAATTACAAAAAGGATGAAAATCGTCTGACACTTTTTGAAATCTTCCAAATGATTATGAATACAGTCAGTGCATTCAACGAATTCCCATAGAAACGCGACCCCGATCAAATTATACTCGCTCTTTGAAAGAGGTTGTTAACAGCATCCTTTGAATAGCGACGCAAAAATGAGCAAACGCCGCGTCACATTCTTAATACAAGAAGTGCATAATGTTAACTTGACCCTATACACACCATTTAAACTTTTATTAATGTTTTATTATGTTCCATAAACACTAGTATAAAGGAAACTAGTTTTAAATCCGTGAAAATGTAAATCTTTGAATTTAATTTCGTTGTCAACGAAAAATAAGTTACTGTTGAATACGTACATAGTTATGCGTATAACTGGTATGTGTGGAAGTTGTGTAATGTAGGTTGTTCATATAAGAATAGAGAACTGTGGAAGTGGTAAAAGCCTCCCACGTGTCACCACACACGGCGACGCGGCCGAGGGTCTGCGGGACTCGGCAGGGCCCGACGGGACCCGGCACTTGGGTGCTGCCACCCGACGCTCCAGAATGTGACACTGGGGGCGCTCCATTCCGCCCGTCATGCTCGTCACTGTTTACGGGAGTGCATAAATACAAATAATGACAATAGACGGATGTGGCTGGAAGCGGCTCACATTGACAAGGACGCCCAGGACTTGTCTCGAGTCATTGTCGGCACGCGTCCCACGCGCACGGTTCGACGCGCGCCGCTATTGCTCATTCATACATTCAAAATTATAACGAATGTTCTCAGCCGCCCGCACCCATACGCGCGCTGTGTCTCCAAATGCGTTTGTATGCTAATAGTTCAGCGCCAGTGCATCGTCAGGTTTGAAGCACACTATTTGTTGTCTAAATCGCTCGTATTATTTGAATTGAATGCTCGATAGATGTAGAAATGAACTAGTTCCGCATGTACCTATTCCTTCGAGATTCGTTGACGTAGGCGTGAAAGCGTTTCGTAAACGCATTGCGTAGAGCGCGGGCGCAGCTCGGCGCACTCTAGGCACAGGACTACGCGGATGTTACGAGTATTAAATGGAAACGGCGGCTATAACCATTAATAGTTGTCGGAGGCTGTCGAATGCTAACGCTAAGATTAGCATAGAAACGCGCGGCGGGATGCCTCTAGGGAGGGCCTCGCCCTCTTGACCCTGTCACTGTTCGCACTTGCTGTACTAACGGGAAGTCGGTTTCTCCACACTAATGTACCTAACTTATTTTACGAGCTAATGATAGAAATTATCTGCGTATTTAATTACTATTAAGGTAAGCAAGTACTATTTTGTAAATACAATTTCAATACTCGTCATATACTATTTTAAATGCACTATAAAGGTAGATCTTTAAAACGTTAAAATAAAGCAACTATCTATATGCTAAAAGCGAAAAGTGAATAGTTAATTTAGCGAGCAGGCTGTGCGTATGTGTCGTTAATGTCGCGGTGGTTTAACAAAAACTCAGGGACTTGGAACCGTGTGACCCATTTAGGACTAGAACCGGTTTCCTCTTGAAGATACGTCGGTATTGTTAAAGACACAGTAGTTAATACCATTCAATTCCCTTGGATATAACGGACCCTCTTATGAGGATAATCCATAAAAAGATGGTAACATCGTTATGTCCCTGACAGTGTCGGTCATCGCGTAGCGAAAAATGAGAATGGGGATTGACCATTCTTTCTTGACCATTCTTTATCATGCGAATATATTCCCTTTAAGCAGCTGCGCAAAGAAACTCGCCTGATAGTCGTTATGCCAATAGTAAAGGAACTCATTATTATTATACTATCTACCTACTGTATCGTTAGAAGTACTTAATTAATTACGATTTAGGGAATAACTTACTGGAAAATTAATGGCTAGAGACAGTTATCTGTAATCAAACGCCCGATTTAATGACATAGACAAATGGCGAAATCGTTTTCAATTAAAGTTTTTGATAATGTATTAGTTCCGTGAGAAAAGCAGCAATAAACCTACATTCAGTCGAATGATATATTCAAATAGAATGAAATTACGTCGGTCGCATCCGCTGCAAACGCCTCCTTCGTCTCGTTTATCGTTCGGGAGATTGTAATCTGTTCGTCAAACGATGGATAAACTGTCGCCGCTTCAGATTTTGATATAGATAGCGCCCGCTGCACATATGTTCGCTTAATAAGTTATTATCAAGAGTTCCACGGAATTACATGAGACTTTTCAGTATTCATGTTTAAGATAAATAAGTCGCTATCTGAATTCTCAGAGATTTTCAAAATTGTTGGTTTCCGAGATCCGAGATTAACTTCTGTATTTTAGAACTATGTACCTATTTTATCATAAGCTAACGGTATAATTATCATAATATAAAAGAAATGTGACATGGAAATGTACTTAGCTTTAACTTAGCTATTAGAGTTGATAAGACGATTTCAAAATTTTTGATTTCTATAAATGTACGTATAGATCAAAAATAAAAAATATGAAAGGTGTCCTTTGTGTATCGTAAGAGGTATTTCGATAAACGCATTGAATGCATGTATGAGCCGAGCG
>JAKRBP010001369.1:277366-294357 GCA_022398575.1 Heliothis subflexa | reverse complement strand
TTTGTGTTTATCTTAAATCTTGAAGTCGCAGGTGTCATACATGTCATAGCGACCGCCGCGCTCGATGGAGATATAACACTTGTTCTCGTTTGTGCCAGGTTTTCCCCATACGGCTTCAAGTACCACCTGGAGACGGCGAGCAGCAGTTCACAGCGCCGCGAGGATGACCGGATCACATACATCAACAAGGGCCAGTTCTACGGCATCACGCTCGAGTACATTCACGATCCTGATAAACCCCTCAAGAACCAAACAGTCAAGGTGAGTCTTTTAATAAAATTCAACGAATGCTAGACATTGTCAGTTAAAAAAATCAATGAAATTATCGACGTTAACGGTTAAGTGGCCGGATGTTAACTTGTAGTGGACCTTAGAAAGCTGCGGCAGTGGTCAGTAAACGTACTCGCGTAGGGAATCGTAAAACACGCCGCGCCTTCGTGTCGAAGCACCGCGCGCCGCTCTACGAACATCTCAATTTATAACTGCATTAGGCTCACTACTTCTGAAATAAAATGTACTAAATTATTGCTCAATTGCGGAAACCTAATCAATTTACGTACTAAGTGATATATTTATGAGAAACAGTTTTTCTTTTAACAAAGCATAAATTCAGTAACTTTTTATATAATACAATAATTAAAAGGCATTTCAGACAAAAATGCCGAACGTAAACTACAGAACATTGATATTTCGTAATATGCCTATACCCTTTACTTGCGGTAAAATTTAAAGGCGAATGATATATTTTATGAAACTTAATTATCAAGAAAGTACACATAATAGTCTGTTACACGTTTCGAGGTAATTGCCACGAGGGCTACTGTAAGTAGTGTGCAAATAAGTGATGGTAAGTGGCAAGTGGGTAAGTGTGAGCGGTGCCTGCCCGCGTCGGGAGCGACCGCAGGCATCCCGGCTCAGTTTCACCCCGCCTCTGGTTCACCTTCAAGTATTCACTTTCATCATGTTTCTTTCTCCAGCTACTTGGATTACCAAACATGCAAAAGGTGTTTTTATTTATTCTTATTGGCCGGTATTTATAAATGCAAAACTCAACCCACAAGTCCATGTAATACTCGGATAAAATTTATGACAACAATTAAGTAGCTGTATCAATTATGTGTCTTTCCTACAGTAATTAAATTTCATTCGCGATTTTAATCTAGCTCATCTATTTCAATTTTTTAAACCGCGACTAATAAATTGAAACAAAAAGTTTTCAATGCAAACCAGCCTCTTCTTGTAATTCATACATCTGCGTTACATATAATAGCACCGTTTTAAGTGCAACTCAATATACTAATACTAGTTACAATGACGTGACTAAATTAACCATTTACTCGTGAGAATCTCCGCGGAGACAAAAGATTAACCGCAACAATTATACCGACATGGTATCGTGTCGGCACGCCGTGGAAATCGGAAATCCCATCATTATTGTTTCCTGACACTTCCCTGAAAAACATGATGGATAATACTTACCGAGAGAAGGTTGACACAATAAAATTGCACCATAATACACATTAACCATGTAATCTTGATAAACCAGAAATTCCACATTTGGTAATCTGGTTAATCTGGTTTAGATAATTGAAGTAGGTTTTTTGTATTGTTTTGATTTTAATGTTATTGTTTGTACTGGTTATGAAACGGGACGTTACTCATACAACAGTAAGAGACGCCATCGCAGACTAGTAGGTATGCTCACGCAATATATCGTTCTTATTCAATGCTTGTATTTTCTTTTTTTGACAGCGCCTAACATATTCAAACACGTTTTATCTCTATTCAATGGGCTTAGATCGGAATAATCAGAGATACAATGCGACATACGTTTGAAGTTATTATTAAGGCAGTAAGTGGGCCGCGAGTCCGGCCGCGGCCCGGCCGTATCGCATTCAATACGGACTCAGATAGGTGTACAGAGCTTATCTCGGCGCAATCGAGTCCGCATTGTATAGCCGCGCCCGATAATTAAGACGACGCTTTTGACATTCGCCATATAGGAATACAATGACCGCCCCGGGAGTCCGTGCCTCCGCTCGGATAATATCGCTCCCTTTAAACAATAACCATACTGCATTATGATAAAACAATTTCAATGCGGCAAACATCGTGTTTTCTTAACGAGAATTCTTTTAAGGTTTCAAAAAAAAAACTGAGACTGAAGAATTTCATGTTGTATGCCCGCCGGTGAAACTATGGCCTGTGCAGAGACGAATCAACTTAACAATTTAGAGAAACTCGTGAGAAATCTTCCTTTAACCTACAATATTTTTCTATAATTTTTGGTTTCATGGTGTATTTAATACAAACAAAGAATATTTAATGGCTACATTTAAATCCAAACGAGCACAAAATTGATAACCATGCCTACACTATATCTACGGAACAATTTTATCGCGTTATCAACCGCGTCTAAAATAGCCAATCCACACGCGATGCGAATTGAATAAGTTTTGCGTGCCAAAAAGCGGTTAAAAGATTGTAAGAAATTTTAGTAAACAGAGATATTTGGGCTGCGAGTAGCGGGGTGTGCGTGGCGGGATTGTAATTACAGCCGGCGCGCCCTTGTTTCGGCACAACTTTGCCTTCGTCCGCGATACCATCAGCCCGTGGCTTTCCACCGACGAACACACCACTAAACCAATTCCAGATTCTGCACCTAATTAGACACCGCAGATACAAAACACTCGATTGAATTAATTTCCTCTTAATATTGGAAGCGTTCACACGCCATGGCCGTAACATTTACATAAGTATTTAATGACAAATATAATTTTAAAATGTTATCTTCAGACATTAACCGGGTTGAATAGATTGAAATGTCGTTCCGCAAAAATAGTTTGCGTACAAAAAACATTATGAAAAGAGCTCAGTCAATCACAGCATGTTGTGGCAATTAATCATCTCGCTAGTAACACGGAGACGTTGTTTGTTATTCTGCATCACTGCAAGGGTTGCGCTTGCGCATCGCCCTGCATCTTATATAGTAGAGTATTATGCTAAGGTGTATTTTAATAACATCCGTCGTCATTAATCACAGTTGATCCTTGAACAAAAATAGTATAGAAAAGTCTTCCTTAAGTCAACCGTCTGCAATACAAATATTAATTAAGTACAATATTTTAAAGATAAGGGTCTTAATTTTTATCTTATTTAATTAATTGTTTGCTTCATATGTTAATACATACGCAAGAGAAATGAAACTTAAAAAATGTAATTACACGGCGGCATTAATAGATGCACCTATACAATAAGCTTCCGTTCGATCTGTGTATCGTGAACTACGACTAAGCCGTGTGTTGCGTGCCCGCTTCTACTCATTCAGAGGATTTTTTTACTCGGCTTTTTATCGGCGCGCACTGACATCATTGTGTTCACTTTCGTAGCAACGGAAACTCGCGTAACGAGACACGTTGTTTATTTTCTTTTTATAATATTTTGCGACTTTAATGATTGCTCCCGTTTGCCTTTTTAAGGCAATCGTTAATGATGCCTTTTACACTGAACATATTACGCTTGATGAGGGATTATAACGGTTTTCATTCTGAGCGCGCGGTTCCTGCCGGCGCGCACCTTTCGGCCGACTGCATCGATACAGACGAGTGAAGGGCTGTCATATGAGACTGACTGAATATTTCTCACACGGAGCAATCGGCTGTAATGAAATTTTCGTACTCAAATTCGCGAGAAAGGCTTCACAATGTTGTACAAAAAATTGTATGCAAAAATTTGCATGTTCTCCGTTGTGAGTTGCAAGTTGCCAATCATGGCTGCAATCAATCACATGTTGAGATGTCTCAATTTAGCTTGCACCCTCATCTCATGTTCGGGCGCGGCGAGGCGCACCCCGCGCCGCTCTCAGCCCTGTCGAATCAGAAAAACGTTAATGATTATAAATTGCAGAATTATACAACAGAAAGCTTTTGGTAACGGCATTTCTTTAAATGTTTAAATTGCTTGGGATAGACATACTTTATCTTCATAAGAAATATTTTCATTTTTTTCGTTTAAAAATTTAAGTCAGTTAGTATAAAGTTATATCAAGGAATTCAGCAATTCATTAATTTATACCACTCCTGTGAAGTTAAAAATGATTTTCAATGTAGAGGTATATAGCTACGTGATACATACCTACCTCATATCAATATGGTTATTTATCAGCAGAGCGGTCTCCTCTCAAGTTAATGTACTTTTTCTGCTGTTTCTTATTTTTTCAAGAATAATATATGGGATTTTAATGTACCTAATTGCTTTTTTCGCTTTTTTTGGTTCTCATACTAATAAAAATTTCGGTTATTCCATTTTAAGATAAAAAACGGATAATTGCGTTGTCTGCAAATGAACAGTCCCGTTATCTGCAGAAATTCAATTAGTAGATATAGAATATGTGTGTAGGTATACAGTATACATTTTTAATTACAATTATTTTTTAATGCAGTGAGCAAATCATTAATAAATAAACTTTGACAATTAAAGAGATTTAATTAACTTGTATTAAACGGCTGCAGCCGGACTGCTACACACCACGTGATAAACGTGTTACGTTAATTGTAATCAAGTGCACATACAGATACATAATGACACGTATTTCGCATCCCAGCAAACAATAAAAACCCGCCGTGCACGTTTGTAGTTTGCCCACGGTGCGGCCGGTGCGCCCGCGCCGCTCGACCGAGCGTGAATTTTCCACGTTCGGTTTCAGGTTCGCATAACGCCACTCGATAACTATTACACTTTCGAAATATTACGTATTATTCGGTAATATCTTAATACGTAACCGCTGAAACTACATAACTCTTCGTAATTAGCCCTGTAACAATTTTTTTGCAACACTTAATAGAGCACTTTCTTCGAAGTGTGGATGAATATGCATGTTTGTAATTGAAGTATGAAGAAGTTAATACATGCGAAAATGTATTATCTTACAATAAGGTTGAAACACCTGAAGTTAAATAAAATGTGTCATTTACTCGACTGAAATTGAACCATATGTCTCTATATGCTCATTATACTTGCAGAAACAAACTCTAATGCACAAATGGTGTACTTACACTTACAAAGATTACCGCTTATACCTTTCAAAGGGTATTTTAATTCAGTATAAATTTCACAAGCAGATAAGCAGTGGTGTGACAGTCTAGCCGTAAGTAGCGTTACGTAATCCGGGGTCCGTCATTGTTTCGATATTGGTGCTGTGACGGCGCGGGCGTATTTAACGTCAATCCTTGATACCATCGCCGGCTGACAACCGCCCGTAATCAGCGACATTAGGGTGATATAAGATACGGTTGCGCAACACTAAAGTGACTCAAAGCTTTGCCAGCGATTGTCAACAACCACTGATATGGTATGCAGAAAAGGTAAAAACAAAAAAATATCGCTGAAAATCTGAATAATTTCGACTGGTTAAGCTTAACTTTAGCTTGGCGTAAAACAGAATAACCTATTCCTTCTATAAATATCGTTCCGCAATTAATCGGTTTTAAATAACTAAGTGGGTATTGGCATTAATTGCGTACGGTCATTTCTCACACGGATTGACTTATGATGATTAGTAGGTATATTGGTTACTGTGAGTAGTTTCTGTCATTGAAAGCGGTGCCCTCAGCGGTAGGTACCGCCATAAGCTGCATCACGCCTTGTCTGTGGCCCTGCACATTACAATCTGACATTTCCTTTCGACATTTAAGCAGATTAGTGTTACAACGCGGCTTCGGATGTTAATCCGACGCTCGACGTGTCGCGGGAATTGCTCCGATTTAATCGAGATTTAGCGGTCAGCGCGCATGCGCAACACTACCATTAAAACCATCAATACTTTCTGAAACCATCTATTTGCAACTGCTACT
This sequence comes from Heliothis subflexa, assembly GCA_022398575.1. Classification (NCBI taxonomy): domain Eukaryota; kingdom Metazoa; phylum Arthropoda; class Insecta; order Lepidoptera; family Noctuidae; genus Heliothis; species Heliothis subflexa. The sequence continues at coordinate 288,505 of JAKRBP010001369.1, read as the reverse complement.
TCTATTACGCTGCAAATTCAAAGCAGTACTTTAATTTTAAAAAGTATACAGGCATGAATCTGTCATTACAGAGGTATTGGTTTATGGATAAGCTGTTCTCACGCGATCACGATAATATCACGTTTACGTAGACATATTGCAGCTAATATAGTGTTACGTGCTTAATATTCAATTATAGAAGGTGGGTGTAAGTGCGGCGGATGCACGGGAACACTGGGCAATTTGTCCGGCGGTGGAAGCTGCACATCTCTAGCAATCTCCCGTAGCTCGCGGCGCGCGCAGACGCCGACCGCCCTGCCAATAGAAGCACGCACAACATAATGCGCACTTTAATATACCCCTCCAATACTTTAAGTATTTTCACTTCTTGGTATCACTTCATTTAAATATTCTTAAGCTTCACTACAGTGTCTGTACATAAGTAATTGCGAAGCCTATCGTCGCATCTCAGATTTAGATTAGAAAGCAAGGCATAAAGTTCTACGAGAATATTTTGCTAGTTAGCGCCTACGAAGGCTCGTTTGAATAAAAGTCCGAGGAAAGGAAATACATATACTGTTATCGCTTTGTTTACGGGACAAAAATGGTCATTGATATATTTTACCTGATGTGAAATAAATACCGACACGTAGGCAACTGCGCGGCAGTTACACCCACAGTTTCGCTCAGAATTTATGTCGAAACCGACATTCACTGCGGAGAACATTCACAGCAAATAACCTAGGCGTTAAAACAACTAGCACAGACAACTAGCGCACTTAACAAACAGACGTATCCGTATCAGATATAGCCTATCGAGACGGCAGGACATTACTTCTGCGCTATCGATAAAGCTCAACGGTGAGCGAAATAGTTTTGCCACGCAGTGAACATAAATAATTGTCATAAAATAGATAAGAGCTGATGGATGGGCGCCGCGCCCGACCGCCGACTAACGAGGAAGCATTTGTGACGAGCCAGGAGCCTCCGCGCCCGGGGCTCCGCATGAGCTCGCACCCACTCGCGGGCGCAGCCACGAAAAGCGCGTTTGCATTACTTAACAGATGATGCGCTGACGAGTGCCTCGCTATGCACTACTTGAGCGTTTACGTGCACGAACGTAACTCAAGATTAAATCTGAGGTAATTGTTACGTTAACGATGCTATTAACTCACGATTTATAGGTAACAATAAGACAGGTGTGTAGTCTCGGAGACTGGCTCTTGTGGACTTGCCGACAACAACATCAATGAGAAATAGGGATCGATGTAGGAATAAAGTGATACACGTTCGGGCGCTATGTTTAATTAAATCATTTATCTCCGAAGCATGAGTCCCGTCGCTTGGCATGATAGGAACTATAAGAGTTTTAACTGAAAGTCTCACTGATGTTTATTAATTAAATTAAAGCATAAGATTCTTTCATACTGAGAAAAGAATAGTAGAAAGGTACAACTTAATAATAAAAAATTCAACCCACTTAGTTAATTGTAAGGGAATTCTTCATTTAGCGGCTATTCACGATACGATTTATATGGTCGATAACTGTCACGTGAACGGTTCATCTGGCTGTGGGCATGTGATATACATATGCAATCGGCTATTTATTCAAATAGAGTGACGAAATTAATGCAGAGTGGTTGTCAGAGCGTAATCGCATCGGCGGCGGCCGACACATGGGCACAACAGTCCGCGGCGTGTGTGACACACCGAGAGAAAGCGTGCTTAATCAGATAACTCAGATTGTCAACCGAGCTCCTGAAATCGGGTCGAATGTCGATACACTCGATTAATTAATTGACGGCCCGAAAAGTTGGAAGTAACTGGTCCACGAGCCAAAACCGTACATGCTCTTGTGAAACTCACGATGCAGTGAATACAAATAAAACGGTAATACTACATCATTATCTTAACGCAATATTCAAGAACTAATTTACGTTACGTGATTGTTTCGATATTTTCAATCAGCTCGTGTTATGTACCGTTTTTGTACCAATCATAATATCTTTTTACATATTTAAAATTCTTTGTTTCTTCATGAATCGAAAATAAGAACGCGACAACGAATTAATGATTTATTAGTACATAAGTCTATCTACATGGTTTGTAAGAAGTAGGTACATACCTACGCAGTTCTTACTTCTCTTTAAACATGTTTAAAATATAATTCACATAATAATAAAATCTTAGTTACAGTTATGAGTTGAACGTTATATAAGTTTGTGTTACAAGAAGACATAATTCTGTCATTTCGGATTAAAAATCCAATTAACGCGTGGAACAAGTGCTGCGCCCACGCACAGCGCCCGCGCCGCCCGCTCTACCGCGACAAATACTTACGGACATGACAGAGGCATCCGATCACGCGCATATCTGTCTAAATATATCCGAATCAAAACTTTGCACAATTTTAAATACAATAAATTTATATTTTTTAAATTAACATGGTAGCGTCGGCAATCAATACATATATTTTTTTAATATTTAAGGAAAAACGCAAAGAGTAGTTAACACGTTTTCTAGATAAGATAAAACTTGATCATTAAATAAATGAACTTTAATAATCTTCAATCGAACAACATACAATTTTAATTACATTCCAATCCCACGAAACTTCCCAAATGAAGTGAATTAACATACAAGCAGCGATTTGTTTAATCTGAATGCAATTGTTGCGAGTCTTATTGTTTTCGCAATAAGCTCCACAAACTTGGGCCTACATAATGTCAAATTAAAGTCTTTAATGAAATCAAAATAAAGCCTGTCTCTGATAAATTGTGCGGTAAGTCAAACAATTATGATTGCCAGTTATTACAATGTATCTTTGTCATGCAACAATAGCCAACATTGTTCAGTACCAATTGCAACAAGAAAATAGGCACTAAATTACGTAAACCGTTACCAGTTGGAGTTTAAATTAGTTAGCAAGTGTTTATGAATCATTAGTTCCAATACAATAAACAAAAGTAGCCAGTTGAGTCGCCGATTATAGAGGTACACAACACATAAATTAACGAGAAACATAAATAACGACAAAGCATAAAAATATTTATTGAACTTATTTCAACCTCACAATTAATTCATAGCGGTAGACAATATGAACGCTAAGAGCGACAGAAACCTGTGAGTTATTTTTCTTAGTGTTAACATAATTTTAACATATATTTGTGGCATGCGGAATTCTAATAAAGCAGTAGGTAAATGTTTATATTTATTTATTATAAACGATGAGACAGTAGGTAGAGGCGGTGTTAACCGTTACAATGTTATACATGGGCTATCTATTAGTATGCACAGTTCCGTTGGGTTTACGTCGCGCGCCCGATCTCCGGAGAAAGCCCATGGCCCGCTTATAGACTCGCTGAACTATTCACCGACACAAATTACTCGTAAATTCATCGATTTACTGTAAAATTGTGTTTTTATTATCCCGGCCAACTCCGTAACCGCGGGTCCTGGTTGTATTTAATTGCAAAACAAACGTAATTGCCGTGTGCTGACGCCGAATACCTACTTCATCTTATTTAGCTTATCTCCTCCCATGCATATTCATGATTCGATAATCACGTCTAAGTCACAGTTAAGTTGTAAATAGGTATATGAGCCAGGGACGGTTATAGAGTCACTTTTCTAAGTGCAGTTGAGGAAGAGGGTGCGTTAATGTATCTACACATACGTCGTGTCCATGTTGATGAAAACGCCATTTGATTGAGCTTAAGTTAATAGTTAGCTTAAGATATTTGTACTCTTGTTAAAGACTGCATAAATAAGTATATGATTATCAAACACAATACCCACTAGCCATTTTTGAAGATAACTTTGCAATGGTATAAGGAGGGAGGAAGGAGCAGGCAGTTGGGCATGATGTCTCGTCGTGGCGATCCATCAATCCGAAGCGACGATCGGAGGTGCTTTCTCGTCGTTAGCCCTATAAGGCACGGTCGGTACCACGCCTCGCGCAAGCCACTTCTTTTTCACTTCATTTTCTAACGCGTCGATAGAAATCGTCTTAACAGCATATTTTGCTTTTTCATCTGAACGGAAATGTCCAAAGGTTTCACGTTACTTTTTAAGAGCATTTAAATGTGTATGAAATTAAGATGCCCACTGTAACGACGTAATCGCGCCCGTTTAACGTAATAGCTGGGAAATGCACGCTGGTAATCGCGTTTTGCGTATTCGCGAAATGCTCAGGGCGCTTCGTCTGTGCTTTCGCCATTAAAAGTTGGCAATAAATAAAGTAGAGGCATAGCTGCTCGATGTCAGGTGTTTCTAATGGCCACCCTGTGCGTTAATTTATATGCTGTCTTATTTGCAGAGAAGATTAGCTATTTAAACAGCACCCAATAGATTTATTGCAGCTATAATTTTAAAACTAATTTGTACTTAATAGTATTTCTATAATTTGTTTCAGAGCGTAGTCATGTTGATGTTCCGAGAAGAAAAATCTCCGGAGGACGAAATCAAAGCGTGGCAGTTCTGGCACGGCAGACAGCATTCGGTTAAGCAGAGGATATTAGATGCCGGTGAGTGTTGTGTTATTGCTAAGACTTAAAACCTATATTTATAACTAATCAACGCGTTTAATCTTGCGTGAGTAATGATAAGTGAGTATTTATGCAATTATCAAACTAAGATAATTTGAAGAACAATGACTGTAGAGGTTTTGCTAAGTATACGCTGTGTAGTAGCGCATACAAGGGTTTAAGACACGATACCTGCGCAAAAACAGAGTCGTGCTCGAGGCGACACAGAAACATGGCGGAGAGGTTGCGTGCGGTGGCGGTGGCGGGCGCCCGCTCGGCACGCAGGACCTAATTACCGTGCTGCGGGCAGATACGCGGAGACGCACCCGCGCACCCCGCCGCACCACCATTATATCTCGTTAGGACATTTGCATAAATAACGCGCACGACGGCCGCGGCCCACACCGACCGGTGAACCTATCAATCGCTGCGACTAAAAATAAACACCTCTGGCGCCGCACCACCGCACCGCCTAGCTGCGCATCGCCTGTGTCGGACGCTCACAGCTTTATATTACGCTACCTGTAATGACACATTCCAACATTAACCAGATTATAGATATAAAACTAAATGTGAAGTTTCCCCGGCGCAGGCAAATGAAACTATGTAATAAAGATATCTGACACGATGAGCTCTATGAGGCCGAGTAACAGGAAATCGTTAAAATTCGTGAGAAATCTCTTGGTCAGTGACGCGCTGGAAACACCTGCTTGCTTGGTCGCTGTACCTTTTGATAGACAACGTTCAGGTTTCAGATCCTTGGCTACCTAAGACTACGCGTGTCGAATGTCTAAAAAAAGGATAGAGCATAATAAGCAATCTTACAATATAGTCGCGCGCGGACATAATTACAGCGATGATATCGGAGAGCGCGCTCATTAGCATGTTAATTGCACGATGGGCCTCGGCCAGCGCCAGCGCAAACGTTCTGCCTTAGGAAATTATTGTTTTTGATAATATTATAAAATTGCTATTTTCCTATCGTCGCAATATCAATAAACTATAAAGGCTTTGATATCGCTTCGGATTTTTTATGGAAATCAAGTATGGTGATTTTTTTTACAATCTCAAAGCGCTTCAAATGTATAGAGGTATAAAACCTATGTCTGTTATTTACTAGTTATATATGCGTTAACCGATTAGTTAGGGAGTTACGTCATCAACGGAACGCTTACTTATTAATCGCTTGCCTCGAAGTAAACAGCGCTGATATATGACACTTTACACATTCTAACATTACTTAAGTGAGGCCTGTAGCATTTGTAATGAGTGACGCCGCGGCCACAAGCACTGCCTATAAATTAAATCTCAAGGAAAATAAAAACATGGAAGCCATTAATTCGCGCGGTCGAGCCAAGTTTAATGTCAAGGTTTTTTAGCTTATCTCGATGTTAGTTAAGTTTTATTTTTTCATTTGTTGTCGTTATTACATAGAATGAATTAATGTCTAAACACAAAGGAATTTTGTATTTTATTTCTCAAAAGACTAAGTTAATGTATTTGTTTTTAGTTTTATTGTATCCGTAAGCATTGCGGCTCCGATTACATTTTCTCATTTGTTTACTTTGTTTAACGTTCATACTATAATTTTAATTGACAGATGTCTTGTAGGATTTAGATTTAGGATTTAGGTAAACTTAAGTAGGTTGGTTGTGTACGGTAGCGATAAGAAATGCAGGTGTTAGGCAGAGAGGTAGTGCACCATGAATGTATGCGACGAACTTGGGAGCAGCGTCAAGGGCGACACCGGACACCTGTGCGCAGGCGTGTGAAAGCGCGGCGGGGCGCGGGGAGCGGCCGGAGTCGCAACGCACTGCGCGCCCGCACAATGCCTTCTCCGATTACGTACATGTCTTCGTATATCGCGTGTCCACGTTCAGCGCAGCTTCTTTGCCTCCACACTTATTTCTTTTGACAGTTTTCTTATATGTACTACGCCCCACTGACTCAATGATTCGACAGATTACTCTTCAGTAACTCGTTGTTTTGACGATATTAAGGAATATCTGTTTGTAATTTTATACATCGGTAGGCTTAATAATAACAGACAGCATTAAAACGCAATATATTTATATTACGCGTTTACTTAATTTTAATGAATTATCTCAATGTAAGGTACTCTGTAGTCATTAAGGAGTAACCAATCTAAATAGATAAGTTGCTAGTAGGCAGGTCTTATAGAGATACTAGGCTTAGCTCATTCACTTATTTCAATAAATCTATTCCAGTGAAAATATAAAACAATTAAACAATATATGTTTCACTTAGGTATGAAATACCAAATTAATGTCTAATCAGTAGTTTTGCAACTTAAAAGAGAATCTTCTGTAAAAGCATTGAAGTATCCAGCATCACTGAGTTATTTTTCTATATATATAAATCGTCCTGTATAAAAAAAAAAAGCAAGAACTCTGTTTACATAGGAAGTTTTCCTGTGGGCGGATTTATTAGCGCATAGCAGGATGTAGCGTGGACTCGTAAATTTGTAAGAGGCTGTTAAAACAATAAGGTTGTCGGAGGGCGGCGTCCCCCGGCGGCTCATAAACACGTCAGCGGCGACGTCGCCCGCACAGATCGCCGCGCGCCCGACTGATAGCCCGCGCCCACGCGCCCGCGCCGCGGCGACACCCGCGCACCACAGCTCCGATACTGTTGCTCCAGATACTGCCAGGACTCATACTTACCTATATTCCTCTATGTACAGCTCACGTAGTCATTTCTGAACACTTTGCCCCTCTGAAGTCAGCCTTTTAATTTTGTTGACACGAAGTGGTACATAATAAGCTGAACAGTGGCTCTCAAAATATTTTAATATCATGATTTTGTATATTTCACATGAATTTAGAGAATATTAATACAGAATTCAAAATCAACTCAGAATATTACATGAATACGACGAAAACCTACCATTCAGTAAAAGTACCAATAAACCAAAATACCAGTAGACTCTTATAAAAGGAAAATACAGTGTCACTTTGCAGTTGAGTCACTATAAGAGAAAAGGCTTCCGGAATTTTGCCTGGAATTTATGTAGGTAGTCCATACGCAATTAGCACTAAATGCAAATCTGCTAATTACTGCCCATAAACCTCAATGTAGGAAGGGCAGAAATGGAAACACTGCAGTCGTCAATAAATTGATCCTATCACGTGATTATTCACGCCCAGCAAATAAATTTCCGTCTTCGATGACGTATTGTGCGTTGATATCTTAATCGAAATCTCCGCCGCCATTACTGCACAGTTACCCGAAGACAAGATTAATGACAATTTGTTGTTTTGTTACAGACACGAAGAACAGCATCGGGCTGGCGGGCTGCATCGAGGAGGTGGCGCACAACGCCATCGCCGTCTACTGGAACCCGCTGGAGAGCGCCGCCAAGGTACCCCACACTTCTTACCGAGCTATCACGATACAACGCGTAGCCAGTATATCCTATCCCCTTCGCTTTTCAAAGCAATAAAAATGGAACTAACTTTGTACCTGCACAAACACTAATGGGCTAATGTGTCTTCCTGACAGTGTGCCTGCGCGCTGAATGACGACTCGGCTCACTAATGCTAAAATATGTGCATATTTAAAGCGCGTATGTAAACGGTACACTCATCGTGATTATTGTATATAAACGTAGAAAATTAAAACACAGAACATGATTTTATTACATTCATTAAAGTGCAATTAAATAGAGTCCCGCGTCCTTATTTGGTCGAGTGGCAAATGAAACAAAAAGCGCGTGGGGCGCGCGGCGGCCGGCGCACGGGGCTGCGGCGTTCCACCGTGCACACTCATTATATTGTTGAATAATAAACAACACTCTGTGTTTTTAATTGCTTACATAAAATTATACAGTATCTACTACTAGCGGTACAAAAACGTATACTTCATTGATAATGTTATGTACATAGCCTTTTAAATATTCATCAAACAATTAAAAGTCCGCGTGAAATAGCCTCAATTCTATGACAGTATGCAAATGCTAGTCAAGGGGGCGATTAACGTTTAACGACTCTACATCGAATGACAATTTCGACTCAGATCATAAACTTGATAGCTAAAAATTAACCTTCCTATATTAAAAGGGTTTCGGATTAAATCCGAGTTATTTTTCCATTGATTTATGTGAATGATGTAAATGACTTGGAACGTAGTCGCGGGTACCGGTCAGTTATCAATATCTGTAATTATTTATTGTTGGCCGGCGCTCCGTAGCGGATGCGAGTTGTTTGCGACAGTTAATATGTGTATGGACAGCCGTCGTGACGGTGTCGGCGGCAAGTAAAAACGCGAGAGAGTCATTTGCATAGACCGCGGTAATGAGCGGCGTCCAGCCACGACCCGCCCACCGCGGCCGCGCCACGCCAAACGCGCCCTTCACGACGTTACTGCACGGCATGCACTGCGGTGCACTCGCCACAAACTCAATGAGTTTCATTGAAACGCCTTTAGCCATCTTCACTTTTTATACATTCATACAATTCTACGCATATCATTTTCTAATTATTATCTTCTGTACGGCGCTTCTCACGACTACTGTAGCGCCAGTTTACATATACGACATTATGTATATAACGAACAACTTCTGGATGGGTATCTTTTACTGACATGAAATGTATCTTGTTTACAGATCAACATTGCTGTGCAGTGCTTGAGTACAGATTTTAGCAGTCAAAAAGGAGTAAAGGTTAGTAATCAGCAACTACCTACATATCGGATTTCAGACGTAAATGAATAGCCGAGTTAATTAATAGATAAATCACTGTAGTTACAATGGTTGATTATTTTAATATACTTATGTAAATGCTTGTCGATGAAAATAAATAAAGCTGTTTACATATTGCTCTTGAGCCTTGTTGAGGAAAACGGCAATTTACTTCTATATTGCTGATCGTAAATAATTTTACATTTTATTCGATCTCACTGCTCATTGAAATTTTTTAATCCTTATGGGTTGCATGCGTACCTTGGTAGGTATTATTTTAATAGGCGTGGGAAATCGAAGACGACTTGGCAGTATCCATCTACAAATGTCATTTAATTTATTTTGTATTGCAAAATCTTAATTAAGCTTACCACATTGAAAGTATGTAAATTAATGTAACGATACGTCGACGTGAAGGCATGAGGTCGGTAACCGCGTTGTCGCCGGAGACGCCTCGATAACCATGGAAGCGATGCACGGGCATGGGCGACGCGGTCGCCGGCGCAAGCCACAGCCTCGCCGCGGCGGATCCACTTGCACGCTCGCGCTCCGCCTATCGACAATATCTTACGCCATCTTGTGTAGATCTAGCTGACCAACACGCAGTACAGACTACAACAAATTAGTCGCCTACGACCTATCATCCCTTACCAATGACCCGCTGTAAGCGTGGATCTCGAGCCACGCTTGTCCATCGGCTGATACGAAACCAGTCCGCTATCAGCCTCTCAATTACCTATCCAATGCGCAGTGACGCCGCCGCAACACCGACCTCGAACGAACGCAATTAAGACGTTTTAACGCGATTCGATTCAGACACGTGCATATTTTTTCCTTATTCGTAAATTTATCGCAATTATCCCTTATGAACGTTTATTAAAACCGTTTTTTTTGTTATCATTCTAAGATAAGTGTAGACTTCAAGCGTGAAATTGCTTAACCCAACATACAGCCGATTTATTTATATGTCTATGTAAGAGATCATATAGACGTGCATATACCGTGAGATTTATTGTGTTCTCATAATTGGAGAATTAGAAATAGGTAGCCTTCTTTCTAACTCCCTATTTGGATATATCTAATTAAAAAGTCCAAAGTATCAGATAATTATAAAAACATATGTTTCTTATGTTACAGGGCTTACCACTACATATACAGATTGACACATTTGAAGACCCCCGAGACCAACAAGTTTATCACAGAGGCTACTGTCAAATCAAAGTGTTCTGTGATAAGGTAAGATGCAAAGCAATACAAACATTACATAATAACCTCGTCAAATGTTTACCAAATAATTAGCATACAATAATGTAATTGCATTACTTTTAAATTGAAGGGTGCGGAAAGGAAAACAAGAGACGAAGAGAGGAGAGCAGCGAAAAGAAAGATGTCTGCGACGAATCGGAAGAAGTTGGACGAGATCTACCACCCGGTGACGGAGCGGAGCGAGTTCTACTCGATGGCCGACCTGGGCAAGCCGCCGGTGCTGTTCAGCCCGGCCGAGGACATCGACAAGCTGGCGGGCATGGACATCCAGGGCTTCTACGGGCACGACGACTCCGCGCTCGCCGACGCGCACCTCAAGGGCGCCTCGCCCTTCCTGCTGCACGCCGCCAAGCCGCAGGCGCCCGCGCTCAAGTTCCACAACCATTTCCCTCCTGACGCGCCCGGGTATGTGGCATTACCTTTACACCTTATTCTTAAACATGTTATCAAAAGTAACCACAGAAAATTATGCTACTCTTGAACAAATCACGTCTTAATATTCTAAAGCAATTTATTGATATTATCGTATTTATTCATATGATAAATACATGGATAGAATAGATCGTGGAATAGCTAATAGGAATATAGATGAACGTTAATGAATGTCATTCATATGACAGAGGCATAAAGATAACGCTCTCAAAATTATCGATGTAAAGTCAATGTTTG
>JAKRBP010001365.1:262019-273729 GCA_022398575.1 Heliothis subflexa | reverse complement strand
ATAAAATCTTCGGATATTTATAAAGCTAAACATAGATTTATTTACCTCTAAAACTTGAGATGATATCGTATTCGCATAAATCATGAATTCAAGAACAACAACAAACTCTAACTTAAAGTTTGCAAATTATATTGTTTGCGGAACGAAGAAACTCTCTCTGTTTCTGTTTCATACTTGGTCAAAGTTTTTCTTAGAAAAAGCAGTTGGTATTCCATTCCGCGAATATGTTTAATTTATACAGTGGCTTAGGGCCTCATGAAGATACCGTGACAGCGATGCTTACACATTTCTCGCAGAAATCTTTTCTCTTTCATAAATCACTTGACCTCGAGCACCTCTCGTATCTACGGATACCTCATCAATGATACTTTGAACACAAATGGACTCGAGATCTCGCGACAAAGGTCTAATCTCGTTTTCGTTTGAAGTATTTTCTGGTCCCAACAACTTATGTTTGTCATGCCAAATTACTATTAGTTGTTTGTGAACAATTTGTCAGAAATTAAGTTTCATCGTCGTTTAATTTATCGCCGATAGTTTGGAAAATTAATTTAACCTTCGTAACGAGCCCTGGTTTTGAAGCCTCGTCTGAATTAATTAAAATCTTTAGCAAATGATTTATAATTTTCTGAAGGCGGTAAACGTACCATTCATATAATGAGGCAAGTTTAAATGTATAACCATTACGGTGAAGAGCGCTTTGCCTAAGTGAGCTGCATTTATAAAGTTAGACTTCACAATGAGTGTTTTTATGAACTTTGAATTTAAACCAGTTATTATATTTTTCTGCCAGTGTTCCACTTCCAACGTAACTAGCATGATACAACATAGCGAAAATGTATGTAACATCATCTTTTCGCTATTGCGTAATGACGTTCAACTAATTAAAAGCGCCAATCGAGACCGACGGAGACAACAAAAACACAGAACTAGAACTATTTATGTTTGTCTCCGATAAGATGATTGCGATTTATTAGCCCCAGACGGGACGATTCCAGTCATTCCCGTTTTAGTTCTCACCGGCTAGTTAAGTACGCAACTCCTTCCATCCACGTTTTTATTCCATCTTTCTTTTAAAACAGGCTTACAAGGATTTTAAGAGCTGAACGCTGGATATTGGATGGAAGGGAGCAGACCGAGAGCGTTACGGACGGACCGAATGAATGTTAAAGACTCGGGTTGATACTATGAAAGGCTTATTTGATTTCGATCCAATCTCGTCTACATTGTTCTCGTTTTCTTGTGACTCGTATAAATGAAAGTTTTTACTCGATATGTTAGGATCTTTTGAATTAGTGAAATATCATCTGAGTGGGTTACGTGAAAAATACAAGGAGTCCACTTCATCTTTCAGTTGTTATTGAATTAGAAACTTCACATAATATCTACTTATAACAGGGAAAAATAATTAATAAAAATCAGTTCGTCCCAGTTTATTTATTCACATTTGCAACGAAACACCCACGTTTAAGCTTCAAGGGTGGGAAGTATTCCGAAATACAAAATTACACGAATAATGCTGTAGGTAGGGTGCATAGTTTCTGACAGTACTAATTAAAATCGTACAGCATACCGTGAATTCGTGGCGTGCGTCCGTCGAGTGTTCACGCGCGGCTTGCTAGCGAGTTTTATTTGCCCAATATGAAATACGACTATTAAATGCAATTCACTCTAAAATGTAAAAAAAAAAAAACACGAAATGATTGGAAATGGGAAACCGAAGTCACCTCTAAAATGTTCAGAATCAATTTATTAAAAAAGCGTGCACATATTTGTTTGAAAGTAAATAATAAAATGGTCCCTATTTAATTTGAAAATGTTGTTTGTTATTTTTAGGAGCCACTACCTATATTCATTAGCCAAACTGTGCTATTCTGACATTACTTAATTCAAATGCGTAAATTTTGTGTATGGATGAATGAATAAACTGTTTCCTAAAACGAAAATGTTTTTTTATCCTAACTGTTAATGAGAAGTTATAGGTAGCTAAAGGCAAGTTAGAAACAGAGTCGCCAATATCGACGATGTACTCGGTTACTACCGAGCGCTGACCTACACGAGTCATTTCAGAGTAACACACTACACTACGTCACTGCACTGCCCCAAATATGTATGTAGGTTTAAACATGAACTTTATCTTACTCGCACACTGAGTGCTCAGGCAGAGAGCAATTACTCTTCATATTAGCACTCAAATTAAACTTCATTACCATGAGTAAATTGAGAACACATTCTTCCCCGAACATAGCGACTACCAATGAGCGCACTAATAGAGCCATATTATGTAAACATATTCGAACAGCGGATCAAAGTGTACCATCCATCCGCACTAACTACTCTAACCCAGATAATACATGAAATATTAACAACAGTAATTAACAAGCTAGACGAGGACACACCGGATTACGTACCTAGGAACAATATGGCGCAAATTGAAAACTTTTCACGCTGATGTGCCACAGCTCGTTACTTTTGTGACATTTCAATTTAATCCCGTCGAAAAAGACAAAAAATATCTCATTGAACACATCAAAACGAGCGTTGCGACGGAAAAGAAAATTAAATGTTAATTAGCTGTCACAAACTTTGACTTCAATAAAGTCGAGCACAATGAGAAAAAACGTCAAAAATGTTTTCATAAAGGAGCAGTGGCGATATTAATAAAGAGAGTCCCACCTTTTTGTATCCGCCGAGACGCAGTGCCCTCTGAAGCCGCGCAGCCCGCGTCGTCGACAGGTACACTATAGGCACCGCCTCCCCCGCTTCCAACTCGATATCGAAGTCGTTAACTGCCTCACAAAACTTATAATCCTCAAACTTTTTTGCCTCACTCTTCATTAGTTCCTCACTGTCCCCGTCGTCACTTATCTCCTCTTTTAAAACTTCGCTTGCTGGGATGAAAAGAGGGTTTTCGTAACAACGATTAAGAAGTTTACAATCTTCGTTTAAGATGTCTATTTCTTCGGAAATCCGCTTTTTGATGTCGTGGGACGATTCACATTCGCTATCGTCCTCCGGGAAAGTAATCAGATAATTATCGTTGACCGGGCACTGCTCGTCTCCGTATGAGTCTTCAATCACTATGGGCGGCATGTTTGCGTCTGATGACGCGGAAGAGTATGCGCTCCACCTTAACCCGTTGTTGAGACGACCGCACTCCATTGTTTCCAGAGTTATGTTTGCACTGATTGAATAACTTTGTTTATTATTCACGGGACATAAATATGTATGTTTAACTTTCAATGCGACAGTAAAAGTAGAATAATGAATTGCGTCTGTCGACGAGTGGGCGTATTGAGTATATGATTTCAATCTGCAATCATCTGACCGCTGCACGCATGCACGTGGGGCCATGAAAATTGAGCCTTGTAGCGCCGAGCAAAACAGTTGTTTTGCTCCGCATTTATGAAAATAAACCAATGTAAACAAAATTCTAGCAGGTACTGCCCAGAAATATAAAAAATAACGTAAGGTAATGTTCGAAAAATTACGTTACGTATATTTTTAATTGTGGTCTTTGCCCACGGGTGTCATGCGCAAAGCACATTATTTTTACGCTGTTCATTGCTAAAGAATACGATATGAAAATGTTTTGACGTTTTAAAAATGGGTATTCCGTTGTAATTGTAGCCGTGGCTGTCCGCAGGTGGTGAAAGGGCCTATGATAAGGGTCACGGAGGGAGCCCGCGTATGTACCTTTAATCTCATATAAGCTATATTCAGCCTTATGGAAATGCTTTACTTATATTTAATTTTCCCACCAGGTAAAGCATTATTTTGTTTACTTTGAAACCGTGTTTTTAGCTTCCCACGTGCTTTTCTTATGACCTGTTTGCAATAAAAACGTGAAATATAACTAACACGTACGTTTCAAGTCTCGTGTTTAAAAGACTCACGGAAACGTTACTGCGATGTTCATTTTGAAATCAACTCGTGTACGTTGTGCAAATTTGTACCCGTTGCCATCTGTGAAGGCGTCTGAAATAAATCAGACGCAGTCCAGACGGGACAACCAAAAACGTAAATGTCGTGCAACAAAACTATGGTCGGTACTCGCGGTGCGGTGTCATCGCTCCCGACCATCTATTTAGGAGCCACTACATGCACTAAAAGAGGGATATCATCACTTATAGCCAGTTTCGCTGGAACTATCTAGTACGATGTCTGTCATGCAGGGCGAGGAGAACGCTTGGCGCTCGATACATCGGCATTGCCTCAATATGTCAAACGTCCTTTTGGATGTCTAGCGCCATATTTTTTTCATTTCGATGTTAAAGAAACTTATCGCCCACACAAAATTTATTATTGAATTAACTTTTTGGAATAGCAACTGAAAATAAATGCACAATACCTATATCTTCACAGATGGTAACAGATTGTCAAAGTTCACAATGGCTGAAATTCAACACCGCAGTTCGTATTAGGGCAAACAATTACAATTAATGATGACAATAGGCAATTGTATGTTAGAGATGTTGTTTAGTAAATATGTACTGCCAATTTAACGTTTGGCTGACAACTAGTCCCAATCGCTGTTATTGGCAAACATTACAACGTTCGGACAATGATTATTGATATTGTAATTTTGCTGAATAAATACTGGCTTCAATTTTCATGTGCCCCAACATTGAAATAGTTTATCAAAAAATGTGTAAAATTAATCTAGCTATGAGATAAAAATAACAAAATAAAACTACGTAAAACACATTCAAATGACAAAAAGCTCCTTTTAGTGTAAAGGTTGGTGTGATGCTAACGTAAAGACGATCGCTTTAAAAGTTTGAAAAGGTTTACTTTTTCTCCTCTCAAGGGAGGGCTACTTAAGTCAATATTACCTCTCATAAAATAAGGGTTAAAAATAAAAATACATCAAGGGATTTGAGAGAAAGAAGAATTAAGAAAGTATTTAAATGATTTGAATCGTAACAAAACATAGATTTATGTCACCTACAAATAAACGTTTAGATTATCAAACACAATTTTAAATCAAAACCACTTTGCGAAGTTCACGGAACGTCAATTTTGTCACAAAATAAAATTATTCATTTAAAGTTTACTTGATAATGATCTACGGATGAACTTGTCACATTCGTTTCAAATATTTCTTAAGTATTATAATAATTTCTTGAATGATAGTTTCCGATTCAAACGTCAACGGACCGCAAGCCGGCGCACGCGCCGCGCGGGATGAATCGAGACTGAACGTTCTAATTTTGAAATGAAGTGGGTTTAATAACATTGCGTATTTTCCCGTTTTCTCCCGGTGACATCCGCGATGACTCACCAATCTTAGTTTTTTGCTACTGAAGAAGTTATTAAAACAATTTTTCTTGGCGCTCTTTGAAATTGTGATTTTAGTGTCGTTAACGCCACAATAGTAATAATTCAGAAGCTTAGCTAATGGGAATAACGATCCCCGTTTTCGTTTGTATTTATAAGATTTGAAAAATATGCATTTGTTGAGCCAACACCAAAGCATGAACATAATAATTAAATAATTAAGTGAAAGAACACTAATATCTAGTGTAGATATCGAAGATCGAACCTTGAATTGTTGCCATGATATTTATTCTCTTCGTAGCATTATTTTTTTAAATAAAGACAAATCCAAAGTAAAACCATCCAAAAAAAAAGTTTTTTACAAAATGTATTATGTGGCCTAAGTAATTACGACCTTCATCAATAATATGGGCAATATGAACTGAATGGTAGCCATAAATAACACTAACACTGAACCAATTTCCTAAATTGTTTTAATACAGACACGCAATGCCCGTCACTGACCTTCTGACTGACTTTCGAACGATCTTCCCGAGTTTTCCGTCGCCATAAAACACGCAGACAACCTTGGACATCGACATTGTTTTTGTTTATTGAACCGCAGTATGATGAAGTCTGATCTGTGTAAATTTTATTAGCTAGTAACCGCGACCTTGCGTCGTCCGTCGTCTTGATCCCGTGCCAGGACCACATTCGCATCGAACGAAAATTGTGGATATCGCGCACGAAAACTTCGAGCACCCGATATCAAACATTCAGTAGCACTCCACTAGTGTAATATTACATGTCTACATTACTGACAAGGTTTTTTGTAACGATAACATGGTTACAATATTCTCTCAATATACACTTTGATCTTTCAATTTCCACTTCAGGATATCATTTTCATTTCAACTTTCGTAAATAATATTATCGTTGATATTATTCCTTTCGATCTAAGAGCTTGGAGTCGATCACACCTAATCGTTTTGACCTGAGGTTGCCAATTCAGTACTAATCAATTTATCTTCATGACAGGTCAAATCCCAATATGTCCAAAGTATTATCTGCTTACTGTGTAAATTATTCACTACCGTAGCATTAATAAGCATAAAATAAAATGGTTCACAAAATAAATGATAATGGAGGATCCATTATTGAAATTTCATACTTGCGAAGAGGCTCGCGAAGTGGGTAATGAGGTTCGATCTAAATAGTCTGTTCGACCGTCGAATACGAAGGTTCATGTTTATGCTATTACACTTGTAATCCCTGGAGCTGTGGCGAAAGTGGTCCTAGGTCCCAAGCTAGTATATAGGTACGAGGCACTCAGCATTCTAGTGTAATACTATTACTTGGATCTTGCATAAGCTTAAGCTGAATGCTATTCAAGGAAAAACATTAAGACAATGTCGTACAATTATTGAATCGAATCCAGTAAAGTCGTTCTAAGTAGGGCCATGAGGCTATATATCAGGCAGGTAATTGTTTCTTTCTACCACGGTTGTCTCAAAGGAGGATTTTTGTTTCCCCTTCGCTGTTCAAATGTTTGTGGTGACAACGCTAAAGAAATCCCGACCGCGGCGAGCGCACACACATGTTGCGGAGATATATAAATAAGCTTATACCGGATTTACATGATATATTACGTGCAAAGTGTACCATTAATGCTGAATAGCTTTTTTGTTTTGAAACACTAACAGAATCGCACAATGTTTACAAATTTTCATCCCAACGCAAACATCAAAGTAGCGCTCGAACTGGTTAGTCATTGAAACATTTGCAGTGTAATATTTTTGGGAACTTTTTTGGAACTAGCTATTAAACAGATAACAAACAATCGTGATAAGAGGGGTTCCATGACCCATAGCGGACCACAATGTTACTGAAAAGGCTTAAGCTAAATTCCATCTGGGTAACAGTATGATGTTATACCATAACTAACTATATTCCATAACTAATATGGTGTGGAAATAAATAAAGTGAAAACAAAGAAAAAAAAATGACAAGAATCTAGAACAGCAATATAAAAGAAAATACATGCATTCCGTGGCTGCCTTTTTCAAATTCTGTAAATAAAATATGGAATGCATTTGCATGTATTGTATTATTTATTGTTGTTCCCCATAATTGTAATCAGACTGGCTTCCAATGGTGATGCATTTCTATTGGTTGTTACGGTATAATGTTTATCGATAGGATCGCTTTACCAGTCTTTGATTAACTCCAGACTAAACTATTTCTAGATTTTATAGGCACGTGTTCCAGTTTAATTGAAATAACGAACTCATTATTTGTTATCGAATATTACTAATACAAAATTACGAAGTGCGGCCATAGTTCTTTGAAATTAATTTGATTTGAAGATTGATTTTCGGAATAGGTAATTTAGCTCATGCCTGTTTTGAGAAAATATTAGGAATTCTTAGATGCTTAAGTAACTTCATAGTGAGTTCTTCAAGAACTTCGAGAAAGATAGTGACTTTCAAACAATACAGATAACCGTTACGAAATTGGGGTAATTTTAAAGATAACGAACTTTGCGGGAACTAATAGGAGCCAAATAGAAACCATTCACTAAATGCGAACATCGCGTGAGTTTTCTAATCGAGTATCCAATTTGAATGTTCGTCCATCAGCTTCCAGACAGTAGCTGTTAGAAATTAAGGCTGGCTTGCCAAATACTTAAACGTCCCGTCTGGACATGCAACCTGTTTATCACGAAAGCCTTCGAGTTTCACACGACACGTTGTTTTGATCCCCACCTTTCCCTGATCTGCAATAAAAACAACCCAATTGCCAATTACGACCACACCGAAGTTTCACCTAATAACGCTATTAACAACACACATAACACTCAAATCATGTGAATCAATAAACCACTCGTCGGGTTCCCGATCATCAATCAAACGTGAGCGGGTCTTTTGAGCTCATAAAAACTGACGTCACACTGGCGTGTACATATTTATGAAGCATCCAAGTGATCTGCTATTGATGGGCTGTCCCATTCATCAGTCAGGGAAGCCGTCCACTAACAAAAAGTTGTTCGTAACAAGATTTTTGTGGGTGGACAGTGTTAGACGGAAATGCGTGGATGTCTGCGAGTTTTAACAGATTGTATTACATGAAGTTAACCTTGGCAAGAGGATTGCAGTTGTATGACATGAAACACAACTAACAACGTGTTATTTTAAAATAATGTCGCACGTCAACAATTGGGGCTTCACACAGTTCAATGCCTTTTCAAAGTGCTTAGCGGTATTATTGTTTAAATGTCAACTTAAATGCCATTTACTCTCTACAAGGGCAATAAAAAACAATCATTAGAACTTCATCATATGCACGGCTTGATTAATCGAACCGTCATAAATAAAGGAATGTATCAGTAAAGTGCAATTGTCGGTGATTGCGGTTGATATCAGCTCTTTATTGATGGACACCGAGACATGGCTCGTAAATTGCCACTTGCATATGCATGCGGGGAGCGGCCGATTGCCAACGGTGCACTCGACCCGTTATGACTGTCGTTCCAACCTACGCTGTCACAATTAACGGATGTTATGGTATTTTTAACAATAATTTTCTTTTGTGAACGGTGATTGATTGAATTCTAAACATTTTGTGCCACGAAATATTTGGGCATTGAGCTGCGTGACCCAAAATATAAGAGTACCTACCTAACTATTATTCGTTAAATCCATAAACCAGTGTGGTTGGTTCAATGTACAGATGATACCAAGTTGAAACCAAAATAAGATGAAAGTGTATCGTTGGATTGAAATCAATTCCAACATCCAAGTAGAATTTCGCTACATTTAGCTTACTAAAGCCAACTTACAGTCTATAAAGTTAATGTCCACATTTATCGAAAACATTCCAATGATACAGTGTGTTTGTGTTTGGAAAGTGAAGATAAAACGATAATCCATACAGTCCGTCCATCAACGAGTCATATTTATTGAAGCGTTTATCGCGAACCGATTTAGCACAAAAAAGTAACAAAAATATTTTTGGTATACATTTTGCTGAGATAAAATCGTGAAAGCCGGATCAGTGCTCTCAGCTCAGAGTACGTATATTGAACAATTTTAATCCAAACTATGTACGTACCTATCCTATTTCACAATGGGATTGACATTCGTTTGGGAACGAAATGCTGGGATTTTTTTCAAGCCTTCGACATGTCTGACCACGGTCCGGTAGCGACCCAACGCCAATCAATACCAGCATAGATAAACTTCCACACTCTTACAACTGGCGACTGCAACCAGAAAATTGAATTCCAAAATACATTAATCAAATTACGTTTAAAAGTTCTTAATTAATTTCCAAACCTCGAGTGTATTAAAGTTAAATGACTTTTAATTAACCCCGCAACAGGTCTTCGCCAGATCAAATAAATGATTAAGCATAAAACTTATTAACTCAGTTCATACATCAAGTTGACTGATCCACTTATCTTCATCAGCGACGCAATCGGTCGCACAACTGACAAGTGACAACTATTACATAATAACCCTACGTCTGCCGTGTGTACACAGGCGTAGTCAAAGCCACGTAAAAGCTGTAATCCGGTTGGACGACACGCCGATCCTATTAACGCAATCAAATGTTGGCGTATTTAAATGGACTTCTGGAACAAACGCCGGGAGTCGCGTAGGAGTTGATCAGAGCGGTTAGAAGTTGAACGAATAATTACTACGTGTTTGACGAGAAATGTTCGTCAAGTAAGTTTATATGAATCTTTAGCACGATATGTGTGATTTTGAGAATTATTTAGGTATCATTGCCCTGAACTTTAGCTTATTGTCTTAAGATAACGACATCTTAATTGCTCATTGAAAACTTGCTCCAGAATACGATAGTAGAGACGTTTCATTTTCCCCCATCGTAAAACCATGATTTAAATACGTCATTGTAGTTCTATGATATGATTTAAGGTCTTTATCTTCAATTGAGTAATCGAGGTTAAATCTAAGAGCGTCGCTCGTCTCGTGTGACGCGAACGGTGTCGGTCAGTCCGTTACGACTGTAAAGCCTATTTGCGGGCCGGTCGCCGCCCGGGCCGGACCCGCGCCGCAAATGGGTTAACCTCAATGCACCGTCTTGTTGACCGGCTGTAATTGACCTAAATCTTAAGTATGTCGTAAAGAAATAAAAACAAGAGTAAATATTTTCCGTGTGGGCTCATGTTGTTCACACATGTTTTGCAGGTTTTTGAACGAAATCGGTACCTATTGTAAATACACGGTTTCATAAACCAGTAACATTCTGATATTATCATACTCATTAGTACTTGTCTTAAGTTAAGTAAGTTGGCAATTAGAAATTAACAGTGCGCTAGCCAGTGCCTTTAATATGTCATACGGTTACATGGCATAGATTTCCATCAAGACAACTTATTCAGAGTAGACTGCATTTACTAATAATATAAGTTTTATATTTACTATTTTAAGTTTATTAATTTACTTCTACAATCATTAACACGCATGAAATTCATAGCTACATAAAGTTGTGATAACTAACTTTCTAAAGAAAGACGCATAAGGGAAAACTTCTCAGGACTTTTTAAACACTGTAATCACCATTATTGATTCGGCATCTATTTCTTGTCTACCAATAAGCGTTGCCTAACAACCAGACAGGCCTTAGGGAAATATCAATGTCCCGATAATCCTTTTGTTGCTTTTGTACAATCTCATATTTCTAATAAATCGCCTTGAAGCTCGGTGACTGAATTAAGGCAAGACCAATCTGAAACTTTCCGCTTAGATTTTGTATTTTATTAATTCAAATGAAAATAAAGAGGTTTTCGCTTTAGTGGCCTTATTAATATATTCTACAGTTGAAAGGTATTTTAATGAGGATATGAGATGGAAATTTATTTTAACCTAACCGGGTACGTCAAAAAATATTATACTTTTATACGTAAAATTAGAACACATTATTTCATTTACTGATATGAACATTCCATAACTAGCTACAGCCAACGAAGGTATTTACTAACCAGCTTTGAATATCCGGGAGCATACGCGTAGTGACGGACAGCGGATTACGGATATCTCATCGATTCGCAATCGGATCGCGATCGCTTTGACAATGATCGGACTGGGCACAGAACTAAAATGGGCTTTATGCGGATTATACGGGATTCCCATTCAAGATTGCGTGTTAGAGGGATAATACCAACAGTATTATATGATTGAAATCGTATACATGGAGTTCTGTTACACAGTGTGTTGAGAAATATCTCTATATTGACATTTTTATTGCAAAACGTGTTGTCTTTAAAGAAAGATTTCCCTTATGTGAGTTCCCGAATGTATTAAAGTTTACGTCTTTTGAATGAAATGTAAATGTGTCAACAAAATTGAATTTCACCATTTTAAACATCTCGTGAAATCTTTAAAGTAATAACAAATGCCATCAAAAACATCCTGTAAAAAACCCA
>JAKRBP010001360.1:135832-149266 GCA_022398575.1 Heliothis subflexa | reverse complement strand
ATAAAATTTGACAGATTCAGGTAGGTTAACGTGCTGAACCTACTACCTAATTATTTATTATTCTCTTACCTTTTTCGCATTCCTAACGCTTTGAGGCTCCTTGACAGGCACAGCCCTCCTAGACAACACGACGGGAGATGCAAGTGGAGGTAGCTGCTCACTCTGTCCTTTAAGCAGGCGGTTGTGAGCACCCTCTGACAAGTTCAGTGAGGGCAATGTGGATCTCTCGTTGGTGGGGCTCGTGTTATGACCTCCTGTCGCTTCTGAAGTCGCGTATCCGTGGTAGTAGATAGTTTCCTGGTTAACAAATATAACAAATCAGTTTAACGTAGTTAAGTATTTTAGGGCTGTTGCTTAGGTACATGATGGTACACTCATACTGGAAGCTGATTTCCACACTGTTGAAGAATTAAAGGAAACTGAAACGATAATAGAAAAATGACCCCTAAGAGTAACAACGCAAAAGTAGAACGCAACAGACGTAAAACAACGTATCCTCATTTATGAACATGGTGTCTAGGTATACAATCCTATCAAGTAGTTATCTACATGAGTGATCAAGTGTTCTCACCTGACTGTGACTTCGTCTCAGGTCCAATACGATAGTAGTTCTTTGATGGGGCTGGTCTGGTGTGAGACATCGCCGGGATCCCCTAGACTTGCCACTAGCAAGAGTCGGGGCCGGAGTGAGCGGTCTTGAGTCTGTCTCCGCGTATCTATAAAGTAAAGATCATTACATAAAGGGTAGGTCGTTTCTATTCCAAGATGCACTTTAGCTAAGACTGTGTGAGGTCTTAAATTTAACGGTTATCATACGCATATTGCTCTTTTATTATAAAAGTTTGGTGCATCTAGATAAAATTGGGGAATTTACCTCCTAAACATATCTTCAGTAAAAATATCATGGGGTGTTCTATTCTTATCCTTGTCGCCGCCATCTTGGAATTTCGACAAATCTTCTTGGAAATAATGCCCTTTGCCTTCTATCTGTAAATTGAAGATAAAGAAGTAGATATTGAAACAGTATCTTGAAACTAAAACCTACGATTCAGTTTGAATTTCAAACATTCCGAAAGTCAGCTAAGCTCTTTAATTAGTCAGTAACATAAAAACACAACATACCCAGCTATCCTTAGCCCGTTTAACGACATCTCTAGCCTCGGTGTCAGCAGGATGGTTGCAGAGCACGGAGCAGGCGTGAGGAAACGGGTTATAAAGGCCAGCGTATGGCCGCAGCATGAACGGGGCAGGAGTTACATCGCAACGCAGTTCTATAAAGCTCTGAAATGAGGTCCCTTAGTGAGGGGTTTCGGTTAGAATTTTGCTACAGGGTCATTTTAATAAGTAGGGATCTTTTAAGTTAGCTAAGTATCTACTTACTCACTCTGCCTACTTAGTACTTAACAGGTTATTTTTTACGACGTATGTAGTCAGACGAGTGACGTAAACAAGAAGCAGTAGGAAGGCTAAAGTAGGTATGAAATAAAAACATCAACAGGAAAATGCTCGAGTTTATAAAGCTTCTTCTTTTTGAACAAACTTGCGTAACATTCACATTGGCCTAATGTTTACAAAATAGAAGGGTTGTTTTTGTGACGTACTTTTATTAATTCTAATGTTCAAACCTTTGGCTGGTTATAAGCAGGTTTCGGAGTAACACTTGCCAATAAACCTGTGTTGCTCAAAAGTCCCATTATTCACATTATTTTCAATAATTTCCTGTAACGTGTACGGAGCACCGTATGTTATCGATCTAACTATCGCCTAGTTACTTAGGGGAAAAAAACTTATCCCGATATTGTTAAAGTAATATTTTGGTAAAAAACAAGATTTTTTATGTCAGAAACACGCTGCCAGAAGCATTGACATATATTCTGTACATATACATCGATGGCCAGAAGGTATAGAAAAACTGTAAGGAATTCTGAAAAAAGTTCGAATTCTTGGAATGAGACCTTCTTGTTAGCAATTAGCGTCTGAATGCCCTTTTGTGTAGGTCATCAAATGTGGGCAGTTAATTACAATTAAGTACCGATAGCAGCTTTGTAGCGCTTAGTAGTAAAGCCATGTGGACTCAAGTGCATACACCAGTCCTTTCTGTCTTTAGCCAAGTACTCAGATGGGTATTCCCAGGAATATTTTCCACTAATAATTCTATAAGATTTCATTATATTTTTAGACTTCAGTTTTACTTGCAATTATAATACATCTTTTTTAGGTCTAGATATGAAATAATAATACAGGATTGAATTTTTTCACATATATTATTCAAAAAAATTTACACAAAAGCACTAAGACATCCATTTAACCTTATTGTCTAAATAAATGAAGTTTTAAACCGACACGCAACCTCTTAATTAATTAAGATATAATTTGTCTCTAAAAATAATACTCATTTTCTCTTTAGATATCAGAAAGTAACTATGGCATTACCAACATAACACCTACGAAGCGACACTGTGAAAGTTAATCTAGATACTCAATATAACTTTAAAATTGTTTCTAACAGCGCCTATTTCTTATAAAGGGAATTTATATTACATTTAGTGCAGAGTTACTGAATGTGTACAACGGGCGTTAATTACAACTCTTAAAATTTACAAGAATATTTTAACCACTCATTAGTATTATTATTACACAGAATAGAGTCAAGATCAAAATAATTTCAATATAAGTACTTAATTTTTGTGTTAGTGTTAATCTACTATCGATATATCTTTAAACAATATAAACACTTTGTTAGGGTACAAAATTACCTTTATTTCGTAGACATAATTACATTTTGTGTTAGCTTTATAATGATTTGGTCTGCGAAATAAAGGGATTTTTGTGAGTTTCAGTCAACAATTTAAAGTTGTCGGCTCTCCGACTTGTCCCAAGCAATAAGTTGACATGTCAACCTACTTTCTCTCAGTTTACAAATAAGAAAGAGAGATTGAGAAAGAAAATTACACATCAGCGTAATGTCAGGGGACACAAGTGTTGCTCAATTACACAGAAAACTTACTGACTGCAGGTTCAAATTATTGAATTCACAGTTCTTAGTGGTTTTTATTTAGTTATGACTGCTAATATCCTTCTGAATTATGCAAACAAAGACGGTTATCGAACATACCACATATTTCACAGAAAAAATAAAAGAAAACACATTTATTTCTTGATTGATTGATACTCTTTAATCTTTGAAAAGGAAATAAAAATATTAATTATGAGTTAAGTTGAAACAGACATTAAGTTAAATTGGATATCAGTAGTAACTGGTATAAATAATTGTAATAAACATGGCTTTGTCCGTAATAATGGTGCGGACCGCCGTTGGTTATTTTCGCTCATTACACAAAACGCGCGCATTATACCCGTACCGTATTATTAGCAGTCATAACTGAGAACGGATCCCATACAACAGCGAACATAAAAGAACGAAATTGCATTCAATAAAATATTCCATCACAATCTGTACAAAACGATCTTATACAACACCAAGGCCATAATCACCTTTCATTGCTAATATAGAATTATTGCATTCGGCCAATATCAACATTTGAAGGCAACATATCAATTAGTAACAATTTTCTCACGGCGATACTTCAATCTTATAATTGATATGTGAGTGTAATTAGTTCCACAAACAATTGCCTCTCGTGTCAAATTGAATGGTCTACATTATCACTCTATACTCGCGACGTATCTTTGAGAGCTAGATAGGTACTATTTGAAAATATATATTTCTATTTAAAATGTAAATAATTTAAGTGAAATAGGAGTTCCTTAGGATTACACAGAGCGAGAAAGTCACTAGGGGACAGTACGTAAAAGGCAAGTTGATTAGAAAGGCAAGTCCACACAGTCCCTACTCTGTCTCATACTTAAATAAACACTTATTTAAAGTTATATATTATTATGTCATGAACATAAAAAACCAATGTAGTTTACATTGAACATAATTACTGTAATCATGTGGTCCATTCACATGAATGCTAACCAGCACCCTTATTTATTTGCATTATGATTTCATTCGAAAGCTACTGGTGTAGAACAAATGCGGCTTCCGTCAGTAACGTAATGTGACACAGTTCCTTTGTATGTAGTCGAGTAGGCGATCAGGCTACACTAGTAGCTATCGAGGCCTTTGTTATTTAAAAATAAACAATAATTTAATCTAAATAGCCTACGTAAAAACGTGTGACTCTTTATCTCATTCACAAATAAAATTTTAGTTATGACTAGTAGGTAAGAAATAAATTTGAGCATGGAAAATAAGCGTACTACACGACCATGCAACTATAAAAATATTATAAAAACTTAAATACTTAAGGTACGGCCCTATCATAAATATAAATTACAGGTATCGTCACACATGAAAATACCGCTCGGCCCTAATTGGGGCGGCGCGTGAACACTTGGAAAGTTAACGGGTCAGAGAGTGTGCCGCGGAGGCATTAGGGGCGGCTGGCGCGCGCCGCCTCCTCCAGCGCGCGGACCTTGAGCTCGCGCTCGCGCTGCTGGCGCAGGAAGTCCTCGTGGTGCGCCGGGTGCAGGAAGCCGCGCTCGCGCTCCAGCAGCAGCTGGCGCTGCAGCTGCTCGTGCGCCGCCGCCTGCTGCGCCAGCTGCTCCGCGTACGGCCGGCCCAGCAGGTCGGGGTGCGGCAGCCCGCGGTACGGGCCCAGCGCCAGCGCCGCCTCCTGCTGCGCCTGCGCCGCCGCCTGCTGGCCCGGGTGCAGGTGCAGGTGCGTGTGCGAGTGCGCGTGGGTGTGCGCATGCGTGTGCGCGTGGTACTCCGGGTTGATGCCCGCCATCTGCAGCCGCACCATAGGGTCGGCGGCTAGCGCCAGCCGCTCCGCCGCCTCGAGCTGTGCGGCCGCCACGCCCGGGTGCGGGTGGTGCGGGTGATGCTGCTGCGACATGGTCGTCGGCACGGCCTGTTGCTGTCCTCCTGCCGGCGGGATGCCGAGACGTTCGAGCCGCTCACGCTCGAGTTGAGAGAGCGCGGCTGGCCCGTGGCCTGGCGGGTACAGACCGAACTGGACAGGGATGGCACCCTGGGGTGGTGGCGGCGGCATCCCGTACCGCCGGTGCATCTCTAGCCAGTGCGGGTCGAGTGCTCGTGGCCCCACATTGTTTTTGAGCAGCTCCTCCTTCAGTCTGTCGTTAAGCTCACGTTCACGCAGTTCTCGAATTTCTCTGTCTCGTTTCTCACGTTCAAGATGTTCTAGTTCGAGACGTTCGCGCGCGCCAGCAGCACCGTACATTGAACTGAGCTGGTATTGAAGCATAGGGTCCATACAATGCCGCGGCAGATTTCCTGGACTAAAGCCAGCATGGGGTCGAGCATACTCTGATAATTGACGTAGTGCTGGCGTATCAGGGTACCCAGGCGGCCTTGGGAATCGATCGTACGGAGATGAAATTGTTTCGATAGCACCTCTTGACGGTGGCTTTGTCTCAGGTTTCTCCGGGGTTGCTATTTTTCTATGCGCTTGTTGGGCAATCTTTTCTCTCTCTTCTCTGTCTCGTTCGGCTTGCTTCCTAAGGCGTTCTTCTCGTTTACGAGCCAGTTTTGACTCTGGCACCGGTTTGAAGATGAGATCTGTTCTTGTACACGAATTATAATCACCGCGATTCCAATGCCTGAGAAAAATGGCCGATTGTGACCTGTGACATTCGGTATCCTCAATCTTGGGTTCGGGACTAGGTCCATGTGGTATGTGCGCAGGGCTCGGGATTTCCTCCTCCTCTGGCTGTGATTGGGTTTCTAGTTTTAGCTCTGGATTCTCATCCGGCATCGGTCGCGGAGGACCGCGCAAGTGCGGATGACCGTGAGGTAGCTGGTGCGGTGAGCCGGGTCTTGGGTGTGATGCTTGGAGTCCAGCAGCGGCTTGCGCGTGTAAACGGAGGCTTTCAATAGAACTAGGTCCGGGCCCTGGAGGTAAACCAAGTCCCATAGGGTGACCCATCGATGGTGGCTGTATCATAAGATGATTTGGATTGCCAGGAAGCATTTTCGGATGATGACGCATCAGCATTGAGTCGGCTGGAGAAAGTCTCTCAGGGTGATGTGCTAAGTGATGCGAGTGATGATGTGTGTGGTTGTGATTGTTCGTAACGTTAACGCTTGATGACGAACTGGTTGTCTGGGACACGCTGGCCGACAAGTGATGTGGGGAGTTCGAGTGTGAACTACTCTTTTGCTGCGTATTGATTTTGTGCTGAATTGATTGAGACGAACTGCTTGAAGTTGAATGTGATATAGATAGCGTGTGGTTCGTTCCGCCACCAACGTGACTTGGCTGCTTCTCAGTACTAGTGTGAACAGCGCTGTGATGACTAGTGGAATGATGGTGGGTCATCGTCGTCTCGTGCAATTGATGTCTCTCAGTGGTTGCATTGGGATTTCTCGGATCTTCTGAGCTTTCAGAAATTTCTCGCAGAGATCGTGTTGTGACTGAAGAACTAGTGCTGTGACTATGATGCGAGCTGAGCATCGTCGTGGATTCAATAGTCGACGGTTTCACTGGGTCATGTCGTCCGGCCGTGCTTACCGCAGGGTGCATCGGCGGTATGGGATGAGGTTGAGGCAAAGGTCCGTAAGGATATGGATAAGGCATTGAATACCCAGGGTGCGGATGTGGGTAGTATGGATGCATAGCGTGAGCCGCTGCTGCAGACAATTGGAAGATAGAAGGATGAAGTAAATGTGGGTGATGTAGCGGTGATGCAAACGGATGTGGTTGTTGACCTGAATGCATCACAGGACCGGGTATCGTCGCTGGTATTGATAATGGTGTTGGATTCATCAAGTTGAGGGCCGAATGTGACACTGGAGTGTTTGGTTGAACTGGCGAGGCTGAGATTTGTCTCGGCTGCGAAGGACTCGTCAGGTGCCTTGAGAACGGCGATGTAGTAGAGGACGAGTGAGCAATATGCATTGGTGTTCCATTGTGACCTGGTTGACTTTTTATGGGCGTTGGCGTATGTGGACTCTTCACTGGAGGTACATGATTAGAAGATTCCGATCCACTGCTTTGACTTGTAGAAGTTGGTGGCAAGTGTGGTTGGTGCAAGAATTCTGGTTCTTTCTTTATACTTTCTATTCTTGGTCCGAGGAAAGCACTAGACATATTTGAATTCTCATTAGTAGGTTGACTTGGAGGTCTACTATTATTTTCAACACTAGATATTGATTCTCTGTCCCGCTCTGTATTCAAATGTTGTGCTATAGCACTTCCGATGGGATATCCTGGCACTTTAACTTCTTTGAGTGATTGAAGTGGATCAACTTGCTGAGTAGATAAGTTGGCTGGCACATTGTCAGGCACTTCTTGCTTGATTTTCAGATCTTGTGGCATTGATGGATCATTTTGATTGGAAGAAGATTGTATAAGATTACTTCCTTGTAAGTTGTGGGGTTGTGGATGTTGTTGCATAAGAGGTGGCATTGAACCTGGCTTATCAAGTCCCGGATGACCCGGATGGCCAGGGTGACTTGGGTGACCATACAATGCTGTAGGCATAAACCCATAAGGTCCAACATTTGCTCCATTGCCAACTGATATTAACGGTCCCGGAGGTAATAGACCAGCAATTGAAGGCTGGCTGAGGGGTGGTGGCATATTTTGGACAGAAACTGGTGTTATAGAAGCTTCTGTAGATCTTATTCCAAGATTTTCTGGTCTCACAGGATGAGAAAATGAGGGTGGCCTCAGATCCCTATTCTGGGTATCCAATTTAGGCATAGGCTGAGTTTTCAGGTCAGTTGGTTGTTTATCATCAACATCAGATTCTTTATTCTCTTGAGAGTTTGCTGGTGAAATAGGCTCTGTATTCAGAGTTGTAGGATGTTCCATAGGAGGTGGTGATGATCCTCGTGGGTTAGTGGGTGGCGGACTCATTCTCTGCAGTGAATCCAACCGAGGAGCATTTGGAGAATCAACTTTGTTGCCTGAAGAAATTGTAGCAGTGAAGATTTCGGGTGTATTTTGATTTTTCATTTCACTAGCTTCATCTCTTGGTTCCAATTTTATCACCGTTTTAAGTGGATTCATATGAGGATTATGTTTGGAGGGATCATTAGCAAAGTTCATATTTGGTGGATAAGAAAATGGTGGCATACCAGATGTAAAGTCTTTTGCACTTCTTATAATTGAACTGTCTTTTGTAATATTTAAAGGATTGAATATGTTATTAGGCACATTTTCTATTTTTATACTGTGCCCTATTTTTGGATTGTATATGTGACTGTCTTTCACAAAGAAGTTTGTGTTTTCTAAATTGAGTGGTTTGTTGGACTGATTGACAGGATGTCCAGGGAAATTGTGTGATAATGGATCTTTTGGGAAATCCTCCTTTTGTAGATTTAAAGTCTCATCTGCATCTATTTCCTCTTTAATTTTAATCTTCTCAATGGGATCTGTACACATAGGTGTAACTTTAGGTATAATAAGTTCAGTTTTAGGAAACATTGGATTTTGCATCACAAGAGGCCTTGGTTCCATGTCCTCAGGTATTTTATTTGTGTTAGAATCTGTCTTTAAGTCAAGAGCACTCCTTTCATCTTTCTCAGTAGCCACCTGGAAAGTTGGAGGTAATGGATCTTTTTCCGTTTTAATAACAGGCAGAGGATTACCCTCAATTTTAACTTGAGGTTCAGTGGCCTTAGTGAGTGACTCAGGCTCTGGTTCTTTATTTTGTTCAGTGTTTTCCTTATCAGTCTTGTTAAAACTGAAGTCACAAGCTTCTGGCTCAGGTTCTGGAGTTTCCGTTTCATCCATTGCCGGAAAACTGTCATTAGTGAGACTTTCTGCAGGACTATCAGGTGGCTCCACAGGCTTTTTCTTTTTCATTTGAACATCACCATCCAAAATTTCAGGCTTGGTGTCATCCGGTAGACGTTTCTTAACTTTTGACACATCTACTTTACCATTTGCCACCACCTTTTTCTTTATATCCTTACTAACAGGAGATGATAAAACCTTATCAGGTATATTGTTGTTGGTATTAGTACTTTGTACATTTGGTTTCGCAGGTTTAGGTTTAGGAGGCTTGGAGTCAGTATCACTTTCATCTTGTCCTTTCTTTCCATTAGGTGTGGTTGGTGTATTCTGCTCTTTAGATTTGTTGCGAGTTCTCATTCGACTTGGTGAATCGTCTGGGTTTTCTGGTCTGACATTGTCAACTTTGGCTAAGTCGCCAGCATCTCTGGAATCACTATCTTCTTCAGAGTTCTCATCCTCTGTCACTGAACTCATCTCTCCTGCTTCTTTAGGATTAGGTGAAGGTCTTGAACCATTAGTGTCTGGCACTGCAGGTGTAGCTTCTGGAGTCTGCTCTTTGGGAGTACCAGCACGGGAATTCCGTGTATTACGTACACGTCTCAGGGATGCCTGACGTCGTCTCCTATGTGGTCTATTGCTACTAGCACCAGGAGTCTTTTTCCACAGATAATAGAACTCAACTAATTCAGCAGTGTCTTTATGAGGCAATAGGTCCTTTCTAATTTTGAAGAAATTCTTACCAAACTGCCTTATCCCTTTGACAAATCTTTTAGTCTCTTCCTCTGTCCATTTTTTTTCAATTCCTTTGGGAACTGGACATTTCACAAGAGCTTGTAGAGCTCTACCAGGGTCATAGTTTGAGTCATGAAGAACATCCAAAGCATTGATAGTGGTATCGTCGCGACTGGCGGCAACGCAGCCGTCGTCAGGGGAGCCCCCGTCACACATACCAGCGAATGCAGCCATGGAGCGCGCAGCTCTCAAGTACATAACCAGATCACGGTCTGTGGCCTGTGCGGGCAGCCACCGGAGCTCTTCGCCACCTGAACACGGTTCGTCGGGTCCAAGCGGCCCGTTTGTCCGCATATCAGGCAGACAGGCGTAAATATCTTTCTCCTTCACGGGTTGGTTCGGTGTCCCCACTTGAACCTCCCCCTGATTCTGGGCCATGGTTCGTGCCAAATGGTCTATTTACACTGGGCACTTTTCCTTGCTCACATATCACAAATATCACTTGGGTTTACATGTTGTCCAGTTAGAACTTATGATGAACCAGTCTGTGTAACTCTTTAAATGTTTATTTGCTGGTCCGTAAAGCAGTAAGTATGCCAATATACATAATTATTACTTTTAATGGCCACCATTACACGATGCATTGTGCTTCATTTTATGAACTTATAAGATACACACGTAATATAAATTGTTGCTTCACTTAGTTATATCATAAAATTAACTGTTTCAAGTCAGTATTTACGCAAATTTTACTGTTATTTTAGGAAATGCTATCTACATTCTAGCCTTTTGTTTAGCTTCGCCTTTCTTTGGCTCACCATAGACAAACATTTATTCTATAAAATGGCTGCCACGAAAGGACATTTTTAAAATACGTTTCAACTCACGCAACGCTATTGAGATTAAATAATAATTTACAATTACTTCCCAAAAAGCAAGTAAACAAAAGTAAACTTAAAAAGAGCTTCTGATATTAAATTACGTTACACTTATACTTATGCGAGTGATAAATTAAATCGAACCGAATCTGAAGTGAATTTTCCACTGAAATACTTTATGTCCATGAAAAACGAAACGTGCCATAAATTTTGTCTATGACGGAGAGAAGACGAGAGTTTTTATTTGTCGCTTTTACAGAACATCATGAAATTAGAAATAAAAGTTTCAAAATATATCAACATCAATAAAGTGGTACCGCATGTAATAAACAATTAGATTTAAAAACGAATATAAACTGATTTGGTATAAGATTATTTATTAGAGACAATTGAATAAATTGGAATAATTAAAAAAAATATTAATTTCATAGAAATTCAGCACCTGTGTTTGCCATATGGAAATTTTATTTTATTGACAAAATAATTTGACAATCGATATCCTGCGTAGCTGTCAAATTGCTGGCAAACAGCAACAACCGGAATTTATATTGCAAACGAATTAATAATTAATTTTAGGTGCTTCAGTGCATGTTTAGGACAGAAATATTTATGCTAAAATGAATTCGGATGAATCAGACGATGAGCCACTGTCCATTATAGCGGCAAATAAGAAATTAGACCCAGAAAAATATGACGAGGCGACCTCAGATACTTCCGAGACTCAAAATAAGAAAAAGAAGAAACTACCACCACCTAAACGGCTTTCTATCACGATAAAACTTCAGAAGAAGAAGACTGGACAGCAGCAGCAAGTGATAGAGCGGCCTACCGATGTGTGGCTCTACTTAAAAGATCTCAATCCTTCAGGTCCCTATAGTTGCTTACTTTGCTCAGATTGGTTCATAAACAGGTCGAAAATTATTGTTCACTACGTCCTTAATCATAAGAAAGACTTTTGCGGTATTTGTAGGTAAGAATTCTCCTATATAAGAGAAAGATTATAATTTTGTTACTTTACAAATCTATGCTTGAGTCAATATTAAATTATTTTTATGGTTTTTCTAGATATTTCGTACCTGACAGAGATTCCTGGTGGAAACATGTTAAGTTTCATACTCCTTGGCCATGCTCACAATGTGTTCAGAACTTTGAAACTGAAATAGAGTTACGGACCCACTTGAAGGTGGATCACAATCTGGTACACTGTAGACTTTGTCATTTCCGTGTTATGGATGGAGACCCTTACCACACGCATCTATTCCAAAAACACAATGTCTCCAATGTATCAAATAAAGACGAGGAAAACTTTTGGGAGTTAGAATATGATGGCACATCAAACTTTGTTTGTTTACTCTGCACTAAGACTAATATCTCAACTAGGACTTACTTCAATCATTACATGGGGTATCACCATTTTACACTGAAATGCTTCACAGCACTAGTGTCGGGCAGAGACCCCCCATTCTTAGTGTATGGTGCTGATCTCAGGGCAGAATTTGTTGAAGAACAACTGAAGCAACATGCAAGGTATGGCTATGTTGATGCAGGATTTAAACCTGCTGACTGTGCTGCAGAGGCTGATCCTAATGACACCAAAGACTTGCTGAAAGTCCTCATACCAGAGATAAAGAAAGAAGTTATGACCACAGATGAAGCTAAGAATGAGGAAGGGACTGAAACAAATAAAGACGATGATTATGATGATGTTTACAAAAACTACAATGGAGACAATGATTTTGATGTGACCTTGATGGAGCTGATAGTTGTACAAAAATGTTACCATGACTACATCAGTGATATATTATCGGACTACAATGCTAGATCATTTTATGAGTACTCAGGTGTTGATTACGAGAAATTGACAACAGAAGTTACAATGGATATTGTTTGTATGTTATGTCGTGTTCGATACAGTACTCTATCGAATTTCACCACCCATATGTTCAAGATGCACTCAGTAAAATCCTCACCCATATTTTCATGTAGAGTGTGTGCAACTACATTTGAATCTCAAGCAGAGTTAGACAGTCATACAACAAATGAACTGGGTGAGTTTGAAGATTTGTGGATATGCCAATTCTGTGATAAAGAGTTTGATGATAGAGAAGCGACAAGACGTCACTTAACTGAACATTGGGAAGTCGTAGAATATGACAACTGTTTCAGTCCACATTTAGGTTTCAAATGTCGATATTGTCCGACACTGTTTTGGCACGAGACGGACAGAGAAACACATCAAGTTCGTGCTCATTTCTTTAATAATAAGGATGCTTATTACAAATGTGAGAAATGTAATGAAGTTTTTAGTGATAAGGTAATTTTTTAACTATTTGCATACCCTAATTTTCTCATATAATTATCTTTAATGATATAGCATTGATCTTCCCAGGTATGGTTTGTCCACCACTACTTAGAAAAGCACAGCACTCCAGAAAAAGTTCCACTGTACCTGCTAAAGTGCACTCTCTGCTGCATGGTGCTACCTAGTATCGAGGAGATGAGAAACCACTTCAACTGGGAGCACCCTGAAGCTAGGAAGGTGTTCTGTTCCTTAGACTCGTGTCAATACAAGCCTTTGAGCCATAGGAAGTCCTTCAAGCTGCATGTGCGGGTAAGATTCAGATAACTTTTTAATTTGGTCAACTTATCTTCTAGATGTTACAATAAAAGTTTGAGGGGACATATTTTTTAGGGTTAACAAAAATGATCTCAGCATACACAACACTGCTGTTTCCCGCGATTTCACCTGTGTCTCGAGGAAACGCTATCCAGTATCGCATAAAATATAGCCTATGTTACTGGGGGATAGATAGTGGAGCTTCCCAACAGTGAAAGATTTTTTTAATTGGTTCAGTAGTTTCAAAACCTTTAGGACACAACAAGCAAACAAATAATCTCAATTTTCCTCTTTATAATAATAGTATACCTAGTTTCAGATTAATTATTTAGAACACTTAGGGCCTGTTACAGAGGTTCCAGATAAAGTGCTAGATGTTATTAATTTTGACTACTTATCTACGGCATTATCTGTCAGATAGCTATCTAGAACTTTA
>JAKRBP010001333.1:145311-156335 GCA_022398575.1 Heliothis subflexa | reverse complement strand
GAACGAAGTCGCTGGCAGAAGCTAGTACTCAATAAAAATACACTATATATTTCTGAATATAAAAATACATACTATATAACGAGTTGCGGTTTACAGGCCGACTTTAAATAATATAACCAACAATTTTGGTCTAAATGGGGTATAAAACTAGCTAGAAAATTTAAGCCCATAAGCCTACGATTATAATAAGGGTCTAGTTTGTCCAAAAAGGTCTAATCAAACGCCTAATCACTCCAACCTTTTTGGTCCCCAAGGTATCTGACACAATATATCCCGCTTATCGTTCCTACACTAAGGCCAGGTCCACTCTCCACGTATTTTATATAGTCCCTCGTTAGTTCTGACCTACATGTGTAAACAGAATCGGAATGTGCTATTGAAACGGTCGCCTCGGCCAACTAGTGTTTCGTATTTATTTGTTACAAACAATTGACAAGTTGCCGACGCAGAACCCTTAGAAACTCCAACCAAGCTAAATTGGATTCTATTTCCACTCCAATAAAGTGTTTTCTACTTCAGTTTAAATTTCTTCGACTATTTATTATGTTGGCAGACCACTGGGTCAGTTCCTAAAGTTTGCGTTGCTGTTTTCGTTTGCAGCATTGAATGTAATTGTTTACTTAAGTGTTCATAATTAAGTAACAGGGTCAGGCTTACTGAAATGCTCATTAATTAGAAGCCTTCCGGAGTGACTTCTAAGTCCTTGCAGCTGGGGGCTGTTTTCAGTAATTATATCCACCGGATTAAATCATGAGTCTTAGTGAAGGCATTTCAAGAACGGAACGACCTTCAGTTTGTTAAGAAGATTACAATGACGAAGAAAGAAGGAATTATGATTGGAACA
The DNA here is from genome assembly GCA_022398575.1 of Heliothis subflexa. NCBI lineage: Eukaryota > Metazoa > Arthropoda > Insecta > Lepidoptera > Noctuidae > Heliothis > Heliothis subflexa. The sequence goes on along the minus strand of JAKRBP010001333.1, from coordinate 155,491 downwards.
AATAAAACTTTCTACAGATAAATCTCAGGTGGTGGAACTGGCCATAAAAATTGTTTTCAAATATAAATCTGAAAGCAAATCCTATTAAATCTCTGGCCAATACTGCAAGTAATATGATATCCTCATTAGCGTCAGCCTCATTTCGACATAGTATCCTTGATCCCGTCCAAGTATGATGACGATGAACAAATGAGAAAAGGCCTGGTATCTATTGCTTAGAGGACTTCCACTTGGTTTAGGGATCACATAACTTTCAGCACTTACACCCTTTTCGTTTCTTGTACTTTAGGAATAGTGTTAGGCTTTTGAAACTAAAAGCTAATGCTTCAAATGATTTTCTGAATGTTTGAATGTTATTTTAGCAGGTCGACGTTACTTTCATCAAGTGATAAAATATGTTAGACATAAAGTATGATAAAAAACAGTCTTTTTTCAGCCAAAGTTTCGACAAAAGTAGCTTTAGGTACTCCAAACTCCAAATCTTGAAGAAATGCATTTTTAGAAACATACGTAGACTGTTTGAGAATTATTCTTGCGAAGGCTATATTGTAGTTTCCCAGCAATATTTACCCATGAACAGCAAAACCAATATCTTTGTTCTCTTGTATAGCAATACTTCCATTTCTACATGTTCCACTGTAATAACAACTGATATGTATGTATGTTGCATCATTTGTTATACTGGTATGTAGAGGTATATTTTGTACTATAACTTTCCCTCACGTCGAAAGCGTTTTTATATTTCCTTTTAGTGCTTTTGAGTACTGTAATTTTGTTTTTATAAAGTCTTAGTTACTTCTCAAAGTTAATAGCTGTGTGGTAGCTAGTCTCGTCAAAATAGACGCAGCTGTATCGCAGATCAGTCGAAGCAATCAGTACTGTAGACAGAAAAGACCTACCTTTCATTATCATTCATACGCAGACAGATTGTTGTAGCATTTCTTAAACTGTACTCATGTAAAAGCTGTGTTACCATGTACACACAGATAGATTGCTAAGGTATTTCTCCAACTATAACCGTGTAAAAAATATTATTTCATAGTCACAAACATATGCTTCCATTTTATTCATGTGTATGCCCGGACCTCGTAGGTCGCGACCGATTAACTCAAAGATGCACATAACTCATACGTTGCTATATTGTGCCCCGATATCTTTACGGTCGACTGGTTTTGTTCAAAATTCACTTTTATTCTATAAAAGCTTTGTACAAATGTTTTTTACGCCGTCGGCGTTTTAATTGGCTCGAAATGTGGACGCTGCGTATTGGATGCTTGATAAGCAATTAAAGAGTTTGGCAGTAATAGAATTGTTATAAAAGTATAGGGTCATATTTGTTTAAAATCAATATCCTCTTGGCGCGTAGTTTCCATCTTTAATCTTTAGTAACCAGTGATTTTCGTATTTTTTTAACCTATGGCTTACTAGATTTTTATTCGGGCGACCTACATGTTGTTCAGGGTTTACCTACCTATAAACGAAGACTAAAAAGACTCACGAAAACCCAAACACATTTTCCAAAACAGAATTGCTAAACTACTAACAGAATATTCAGACATCCACAGCATACGGTGCAAAATTAACGGTCTAAAACATTAAATCGTTACCTAATAACAGGTAAAAACAAAAAACAAAGCGCCATTCATTAGGCACAAAGGTGCACGATAAAAAATCCCACTGTTGGCCGTTCAAACAATGTAGCGAGCGTTTGGGCCCGCAGTTAGGCCTCGTAATTGCCCCCTCACGACAATTAGACCTCGTAACGTCTTCGTGACGGCTCAAAAATACATTTTTAGCGTTATCAGCGACTATTTCGAGTTGTTTATGGTACATAACCGGCGGTGACTGATGTGTTGACTGCAGGTTCGGGATTTATCGCTCAAATGGGATTTAACTTTAGCATGATATGGAGTAATAACTGTGTTAGAGAATTAAAGTCGTGTGGTATATTACAGGCGATAGAAATATGAAAGAGACTCTTTTATGTTTTAGGATTTATCATTCGTAAAAAGTGTTTTATAAAGTACTAGTTCCTGATTTGTTGTCTAATGAAACTACTACTTCTTCTGGTGCCAGCCATAAATAAGCAGTTTACTACCCTGGCTTTCTCTTGTTTAGAAGGTAAATACAATTTGTAATTCTGCCGCCACGATCTTCACGTTTTCATTACATTTCCGAAGGATTCCGACGAACGACGATAACGAACGACGGCAACAAATCTTACTTACTGCATCTTAGAAGAGTGGAGAGGACTTGCTAATATTGTTGTCTTTGTCTTATTGTGCGTGACGTCACTGATATGTCATTTGTTTTGATGTCATAACTGAAACTCATTACGGTAATGGTGATTTCGAAAATGATTTATAAGTACAGTTTGTGTTAATATTTAATTTGTGAATAAAAAAATACAAATGTTACATACTTCTTTTGGAAAAGACGATAATAATGAAGATAATTAGGTTGTTTTAGTGTAGATATTTTTACATTAACTTGTCTATATTATACTAATAAATCATTTAAAACGCGTTTCATTTTTGTTCGGTCTCAAAGCGATAATTACCAATCAACAAGTCAAAAGCCAGATAAAATCGTTTAAATTCGCATAAACCTAAAATCTGCATTGTAAACAAATGTTAAAAAGCGATTTGCATTTTTGCAGATAATATTCGGTTGAACTGAAAATCGCGGATGATCGGTTTCGATCGGGTAATCATTTGCTTCAGGCGTCGAAAATTGTGCAGCGTCGGTGAACGAGTGAATGAACTATATAGGTCGGTTAGCTTTTTAACGATATGAATCGTCTTTATTGGGAAAGTCGTTCAGAAGTATTTTTCAGTAGTAAGATGATGTAAGGAAAATGTGTTTTTTGATATGGTTTTTCAGGCTAGGCGGTTTTATTTGTCAAAAAAAAAATAGTCTTTCTAGAGCTTCTATGTAACAATATAAATTGAATACAAAGTTTCACTATATTATTTTCAGCGGCAGTCTAGATTTTGTCCAAATATAAGAATAGCTTTGGTTATAGTAAGAAATATAAATATGAATATTATGAATTATTAAATAAAATCCATATTAAATTAGTGACGTGATCATTATTAAAATTAAAGGTAACCAAACAAAATTAACTTCCTTATAAAAGATCCTAACTGTTTTCTTATAAAACGAGATGATTTATTTCTAATTTTAAACGCTCAATTTAATAGTACACCGATATCGTTCACGAAACAAAGGGCACGTGGTTGTGACAGTTCCAAGGTACTATTCAATTAATTTCCAAAGTAATTTACGAATGAATATTGCCAATTAATTCAGTGTCCAGAAATTTTCAATTAATAACTTCAAATTATATTGTTACCTGTAACCAGTCTGTTAGTTCCAATATTACGACATCTTAGAAAGGTACACTGTATTATGTATTTTAGAATATTGTTTCGTACATTTTAATATTTTACCTAAAACCATTTTCGTGTTCTCTTTATTTTGTGAAATTTTCCTTCGAGGTTCGTTGATTCTTTGAAAGACGGAAAAGTACATGAAAACAATTCTATTCAGCTGCTGTCGGGACATCTGAGCAAGAAAAGACTAACACAAGAGTCACAATAACAATAAACGTGTTGAAGCTACGGGCCGTTCTGGTCGGATTGGCGCCCAACGTGGGGCCACTTATCTACCTTGCCCTTAGATAAAACTTAACATTACTCATTTGGCCCCTACTTAGTGTAATGGCCAAAGTTACAAAACGTTTTTATATTTATAGAGATTGTTTTAATAAGAAAAAAAATATATATAAATATCACAAATGCGAAGGTATCTCTGTCTATCGCGCTTTTACGCCAATATTACTGAAACAATTTAAATGTTAAAATAGATAGTTTGCTTGCACCCTGAGAAAAGATATTGGTTACTTTTTATCCGGATACGGAAAGTACTTCGTCAGGACGCGGGTTAAGCCGTTAAGAACAGCCAGTATATATAAAATGTTTACGCAGATCAAACATCTGCGTAAACATTCAAGAATATTTGAGAGATCACTAACAAGGGATTACGGTTCATTTAACAACTCGACTCCATACTCGCCGACGCATGATGTGTGCTTGATTTCACATGCCTTTTGGCAATACGTTTCTGGGTCACGTAATTCTTTTTAAAAACATGTTGTATTCTATGTTTCATGGGAATCCTGAAAGTAGAGGCTTTCAGATGCAGATTTAGTAACGGCTATAAAATTCCCCTTTTTGTCAGCGGAATTAGATGTCGTAAGCCGTGGCGGAATATAGCTAGGCTTGGGTAGCATTTGGGCCCAATAGCCCGGGAAATGGCTGGTCGGCCTCTACCTAACATGAACCAAATTAGGTCAAGACGTGGCATCGAGCCGCTTTTACAAAATTATGCCGAAATCGATTCCATTTTTCTGGTGACGATTGAATTTATCATGGATTGGTTTCACAAAGAATTTCTTCAACGCTAATTAGGTTTGCTGCCAAGGGCAAGTACATTATGATAAAACATTAAAGAACGGCATTGCAATAAAATATTATTAAGAGCGTCGTTAAAGGATAAAATTGTATTAAGAAAGCTGTCTCTAGAGGTCGCAGCGAGACCGGAAAAATAATTTATTCTACCTTCACCGGGGAAAATCGAAATTGAAAAATTTCATGTTCTGTTATATTTATTTATGGAAGGTATTAAATATTATACTTCTTAGGAGTTTTTAAGTAAATGATTACCCTTTTTAAATGAATTAAGCTTAGCAAGTACTCCCTTAGACTAATTCTAATTTATATGTTGTAATGGTATGTACATAATAGTATCCACAGTGTTGGTCCAGTTACTTAATTTTAGTTAAAACTTCTACATCTAGTACAGCATCGGAAAAGGCATAAAGTACACAGATATTTGTGCAATCGCGAACTATTATAAATAGTGCACTTTCATACACACAGGAATTGGAAAGAGTCCAGATGCAGTTAAAATATGAAAGAGCCAAACTAGCATCGTTGAGAAAATTTGAAAAATGTTTTAGGCTAAAAATTATAGCAAATCATAAACAAATCCCTAAGACCACCTGTTATCTATTACCATGGCTTAAGAATGAAACTCTTTATAATTCGTTAGAAAAGCAAACCTTTGTTTTAATTTTTAATTTCACCACCGTAATTAGCGATATCGCAAATCCTTCTGGAACAGAATAGAAAAGTGAAAACGCCCGTTTTTCTCTTTAAAGCAAACTTCTCGTTTAAATATTTTTTATTGTAAGAATTAATGAATAACGTGTTCTTTCTTAAACGTCTGTTTTGAAAGCGTTTAATTTTTTCTTGTATAATTTTTCCGGCGCTCGCCGTCAGAATGTTCTAGATGATTTATGATGCAATCTTTTAGTCGTAAATCAGAAACGGTACGCTTCCACTGTATGGCGCGGAACAACGTAACTTTGAAACAATCGCGTGTTTTTTTTGTATTTTCAGTATTTCGTGTTCTGGTTTGGCTTCAAGGATAAGTGTTTCTTAATTAAATTTCTCTTAAAGGAGTATTTCTTTTTGGTATTTTGTTAAATTTGAGCGTTGTCATGTTTAACTTTATTTTATTAAAAAAAGTAAAGGATGTGCTTTATTACAAGTAGGACAATCTTAATAACTTCAAGCTCTGTAAAGAAATCAGTTCTAAGCTAGCTAAACAGAAGATTCTTATAAGATAAATAAAATGAATAAATCAAGCGGTAAAACAACTCGTTCGATTACCATAATAATACGATAGAACACCACCGCGATTAACGACATCGAGACCCATAATGCTTCAAACAATCACTCATAATTAATGCTCATTAATCTTATCGATTTGAGGCTAAACCGCGCTATCTATCAACCTGAAGTTATGCGATCCGGTGATGGCATAACCCTGTAATAGCATCTGTTTGACATATTGCATAAATTATTGCAACCCTGTGACTTGTTCGCAATACGTCAAATGTACTGCCAGAGATTTATGGGCACTGTATTGAATTTGCATTATTTATTCCTAGTTTTGTTCTCATATACCTGCTATTGAGAGCGCTTTGGTATTTTGAACGCTATAAAAATTGGAGGACAATAAAATTGTCGAATCATCCCCAATGGTATATTTTTATTGAAGTTAAAATCACACATCAGTGGAATAACTTAAAACGAAAAAATACTCCCTAAAATAACACAAAAGAATAGGCCTTCAAGTTTCAAACATATTTTATCAGATCGGATTTGGAATTACAAATCCGGAGCACATTGAGTTAGTTCGAATGAGGCGCAAGGACCGATTCCCTAAGATATATCCTAATACTTATTAAAGGCAGCCTCGTGCGTCCGCGTCGTACCATCCCCCAGAGATTCTGAAGCTTAAGTGAAACGAATTTGACTGAGTAAAAAGCCTTCAATTTTATCACGTAATTGTAAGATTTGGAGGGAGGCGGTGAGGAAGATTTCGGATTTTGAAACCCTCTTAATGTGCAGTCAGAGTATTAGATTTTTTTAATGACATTTTTGAAGGTGCTTTGCCGAAATTACATTGGTTGTTTAAAGCAATTTATAGGATTGACGTGCCGTCATTTAATTTGGTAAGGTTGTTACAGTAAATTGAAATTGGAAACCTTATTCTCACTGTGCCTATTTTTGCAGAACGTACAGGTAAAAAGGACATTTAGAATTTGAGAAGCCTTCTCGTTTACGAGGCAACCTTTATCGATAACGACGTCCGAGGGGACAATAAAGGTACAACTGTGAAATAAGCTCTGTCGACTTATATCGGAAAGGGATCCCGATTTTGAACGCATTAGTCGCTATATTTTGGAGGAACCATTTGGTATAATTTAAAAATATTTTAAATATCCTTATGAAGAAATTGGAATCAAAGCTGAAAAATATTCGTTAAATTTTCCAAGAAGGTCGTGATATTAAAAGATTTTAATTACTCAGTTCCTTTGAAAAAAGGTACCGTTTGATCGAAGCACAAACGCCAAGTTACCTGAAACAAATCAGAATTTTGAAATTAGTTTAATTGAAACGGAAAACGTTATAAATAAACTTGAGTATTTAAGAGGTCTTTATTTTGGACTTTGAACATTTCATTAATAAAATCGTTAAAGATAATTAAATAGACGAGGAATAGTATTAACTAAAAGTGATAGAAGTATTTTACATTATTTATACGACATTTAAATGATTATGTCTTAAATGAGTTAGTTACCAACAGATTGTGAACAAAAAAATACGAACCAACCATTAAATCGTCAACGTATACAGCTTAACGGAACATTGCATAACCCTACGATTCCAACACAATCGTCCAATTCTGGAAGCATTACTAAAATAGATGCTCGTCATAACTGTCAAGAGAAGCACCAAGGGAAACAAATTACGCTTAATGAGTATAATCCTGCGCCCATCGTGTTCAACGGAGTAGAAAAGGACGCCATAGCGGAACGACGCGAATCTTGTCTTCGAGATGATGATGATTCTTCAGATGCAGGTAATGGAATGCGTGATAGAGATGACAAATGAGGATTTTTATGAGTTGGTTTAGAAAGACTTTTGCAGTAATTAGCATTGAATGATGATGTTGTGTTATAATATTCGATTTTTATATTATTAAACAGATACTTTTTTCCTTAAATAAAAATAGGTCAAAACATTGAGAGCAAAAGAGAAGCTTCCAAAAAATACTAAAGGTTAGTTTCACAGGTTCCAGATACTGTCATATAAAAGTAGTCAAAATTAAAAACATTTCTATGGCAGGATCTGTCTGACAGCTATCTAGAACTTCTGAAAATGGCACTCTTCTAAAATACTAAAATTTAGGATTTTGCCGAAAACTTTAGCGTGCAACTTATACGACACAATGACAGGCACCACAGGAAGGGCAAACAACCAAACCAACCAACCAAATAAAAGATTTTTAAAAGAAAACGCTGTCCCACGTTGGGCGCCATAACAACTACTTTGAATCGACTGTGCTTCCTCGCCTTTCCATTCCGACTTCCAACTTTACAAACAATAAAAGAGACGCCAAAAACTTCGGAATACAATTCCCGAAGGAATTTACTTTCTGACTTTTATGAAGATGATTTTTTTAACGGCCAAAGCTTTCAGGTGATGTGGAACTTTGTTGTTTTAAGTATATTTCGAGATAAGAACAAAACTCCATATTTCTTGCTGTTTTATTTTCTTTGATGATATTTTTGTTTCGAGGCTATATTATACGTAGTATACATCAATAGTACAGCGTAAACTTTCTCTTATATACTACAATATCTTTCCCTTCAACATTTCTAACCCTTAAAAGCACAATCTTAACTTGGCACCTCTTCAAAGCCACCCGAATCGCATTCGGCTCCACAAAATGATTTTTTTTATTAAATGACGGCAGAGCCTGAAAATCCCCTGGAATTTTATTTAGACGAGTTCACGTACACTCGCGTTTGATATGCTCCGTATAAGCAATAAAGGGATTCCTTGCCTTGCCAATAAAAATTGTGTCAGTAGGTCAAATGTATTTGTTCCTTGTAGTGCATTGGGAATATTTTTTGACGTATCCGGACGGTCTCTAGAGTGATTTACTGGAAGACGAAAGAAATATACAACTTGATATAATTTTTGGATACAGTAGTTAATATATAAAATTTTCCAAATGGTCTATTTTTGCTAAAATACCACTTCGTTTAATTGAGCGACAGCAGACGACAGCTTGGTTAATGATAGACATTTAAGCGTTAATAAGCGAGCTCAAAACATTTATTTTAAGTAATTTCTTTTGTTTTGCCATCTGTGGTCCCTACTTAGCTTTTATAAACTGAAGACCTACCCCATAACGCCCCATGGGGGTCGTGAGATACGACTAAGTTATTACGTGGGGGCCGGTCAGTGGAATCCCCTTATTAGTACGCTTTAATAACATTATACTGCTGTTAACTATTTAGGGCACCCCTGCAATGCCATGTTTTATGACGATGTCAACCAAAATGGTTGGGGGTTACAGTGTTTTGTTCAGATTTTGGTCGACAGTACATATTTTGGAAAATTAAGGTTAATTTTCTTTGGGGAATGTTAGAGACATTTAGCTACGTTATATTTTAAGATTCATTTGACGTCATCTTGAATCAAATAAATACCGATAAAGCAATTGCAACAAAAAAACAGAAAACTTAAGTGCAAAAAATGATACCAAGCTGCAAAATGAAAGCTTTTCAAATAAAGTGCACTCCTAATAACAATTCTTCGTATAAATCCAAAGCAAAATGAAAACAAGCCACGCACGGGAGAAGTGAAGAGGAATTGCCACTCATTACTTGTGCCGACTGCCAGGGATGCGGCAAAGGGTACAATTAGCATCGCGTTTAAGTGACTTTTCCAAGTATTTCGAGCGGGAATTTATAAACAAGAACACTTTTGCTTTTAAGGTATTAGAATTTCAGTGGACTGTTTTATTGGAGATTGAAAAATCTGTATTATTTATTGTACAGGCGAAGAGTTTGTTTGAACGGGGTGATCTGAGGAACTACTAGTGCGATTTGAAAAAATAGTTCAGTGTTAGATAGGCTACAATAAACACTTTATATCTCGGTAAGCGAAGTAGTTCTTACAGGACACGGGTGAAACCGCTGGCAGAAGCTATATTACTAATTCTCCTAGAATACATGGTGAAAATCTTTAGCTTACAACGTAAGATAAAAAAAAAGAAAACACATAGCTAATAATATAATCGATGCAATTTTGGAAAAAAATCACTCTTCAATTTCAAGAGAAGACAGTTTCCCTTTCACCCCTATAACATAAACCCTCAACTTTTCCCCAACTCATGAACAAAACAAGCAAACAGACACCTACAGACAAACAGCAACTTTACACTTAGTTTCACACACCACCCAATATGCAACATGTTTGTCTTGGATGTCCCTATTAGTGAGGTATTTACAATTTGGTGGTAGAAGCTTGGTACGTCTTCAAGACTGACGAATTCAGTTCTCATTGTTTGGGGATGTAAATTAGGGACTGACAGGAGTAATTGCGGGATTTGGTAAAACTATGGAAAAGCTAGGTTTTGTTTGACTGTGTTAGTGTCAAATGTGATTTTATTCTTCTCAAGATGATACAAGAAGATTATACTTTTATTCTTAACCCGATAAAAGGTAGCCTGTTTCTTTTGATAGACAAGA
>JAKRBP010001326.1:146307-157755 GCA_022398575.1 Heliothis subflexa | reverse complement strand
TTGATTGGCTTAGGGTTGGACTACATCTGGCAGCACGGAATCGNAGCTAAGTTACAATTTGAGTGTGCCTAGATCCTGGGTTCTATTACCTAGTTGGTATAAAAATTGTTGGGTTGTGGCACTTTTTAGACTCGTTCTCAACACTGGACATTGCTGTTGTCAAGTCATTGCTTGGTGTTGTATAATCTACTTTATACAGCCTGATGAATCTGATGAAAGCAAAAGTTATGTCATGTGTGACTAATATTATAATCTTTATCTATTTTCAGTGTTCGCAACATTCTCCGCTGGTTTATGTTCAGCAGCTATGTACTTCGTGTACAATAAGACTAACAACTTAATCGTAAGCGCCATCTTCAGTTCGGTGATATCCTGCGGTAACGCCTCACTCGACTGCCTCATCACGGAAGTCTTCCCTACCAACTTACGGTAAGACTAACTTACTATAAAACGCCTACCAGTATCTATCTTTTGGTCTATGAATATTTTGATAGGCATAAAGCTAAGCGAAAGACTGGCAATGAAAAGAGAAAAATGTGGTGTAACAAAGTCCTTACGGGAAAGGATTTGTGATTGCGGCTTTTCCGCCATTTTAAACCGACTTCAAAAAAAAGGAGTAGGTTCTTAATTCATCGGGATTATTTTTCTTCCATCACTTTATACAATTAAGTAGTTCCATTGAACTTTATGCTTAACTGAACTGTTTGCTTGCAGTGCTACTGGTGTAGCGGTATCAATGGTGGCGGCCCGCCTGGGGGGCATCATCGGCAACGTGGTGATCGCGGCTCTGCTGGACACGTACTGCCCCGCGCCCACCTTCATCGTCGCCGTACTCCTGGCCAGCGGCGGTCTCATGTGCCTCTTCCTGCCCAACACCACGCGGCAGGCCCTCTCCTAACATCGCCATCTTTTTCTTGCCGCACAAACGTCAATTTCAAAGACTCAACGGCATTTCATAAGATTTTTTTAGGCCTGCCATGTGATATAAAACATTATTTTAAGATTTTAAGCGTTAATCTCATCGAAAGATCCACTGATGTAACTAGTTTTTTTACAATATTTGTACAATAGTTTTTATATTAATTTAAATAAAAATGTTTTATTTATGAACTAAATGAAAGTACGAACGATACATATTCCTAGTAATTGACTGTTGTAGGTTGTTATAACTTATTGCGTTTTATACATTTGTTTGAAATTGTAAACCAGAATAAAGCTTTGCGTCAGATCTTTTAATGGATAAAGTATTATAGGATAAGTATCATTTCATTACCATGTTGTATATTATTGCAACTATTTTAATATTACGAATTTATAATATCATTGTTATCGTAGTTTGTAGTTGAGTAGTACGTAGTAAAATTATAAAAACACGAGTTGTGATATAATAAAGTTTGTATCAAATCTTTGCATTGTATATAAGTGCATTTTTCAAAACCATGGAACACCTTATTAATTACAATGCAATATATTTTCCTAAATTCATTTCAGTGCCTTAGTTTTATTATTACATAAGTAAGATGTCACCTGAAAAGAAATGAGTAAATCATCAAAGTTACAATTCCTTGTTTTCTTTTCCTCGAGTAAGGAGTCAATCATGAAATAATAACAATATCTTGATTAAAATTTATTTAATAAAACTACACAGAGGTTATTACTAAAGACTCCATTTTATAGTCCGATCTAGATTTTCCTTAGATCACTCAAACAAACCAATAAGTGCTTTTGACATTGTTTAAAAATTATTTCAACAATATTGTACTTAATATTAACCCTACTTTATTGATATAAGAAATTTATCCTCTTTAACTGACGGTTGACAGCCGCACTCACATATCTCTCTTATACTCCAACATTACTTGTCCACAAGTGAACACAGTTCACGTAACTTAACAAAGCACTTTCCATTTACAAGTCTGCGATGGCGTCTCTCGTGCCTCGACCTCGCTAGACGTTATAAAAATAATATATAACTACTTTTTTTATATATTACACATACGATCCAACAAATATCATAATTCAATTTAAATTTACAATCGTAAATCCTTAACCTAAATATTGTATGCAGTAATTGCATTATACTTAATTGTTTTATATGACAAGTCCAGCCCAAACACGGTTCAGATACGTCAGCTTTGCATTCTATAATCTAGATATATTTACAATCAAGTGTCTGTATGCGTTTCAAACGCTCACAAGCTTTCTCAGATAATAGCGGCACCATTTATAATTAAACTCGGTCATAAGGTTCCACAACAGATAAAATTTCCTATGATATAAAATATAGACTTGACACGCCAAGATCGAACGTAGCAACAAGTTTAAACATTCTATTGCACTAGTAACATATTGAGAGTTATGAAATAGGCACAAATAAATAAAAACTCTAAGAACATCAAATACAACTGCCAAACTTTAACCATAAGTGATGTTAGTGTTCGACTGGTCTCGAGGTAACCCTTTGCTCTCTTCTCTACATCGAAATAGTATTTCTCAATTGTACAACAAGCATGTCACTTTTATGAAATATTTGACAAATTCATTGATTAAAATTAAAAGTTTATAATTGAACTGAGAGAGATAATATAACCTCCGATATTTTATTAAATGCTATTGCTAGATTTAGAAATTAAATTCTATACAAAAATATAAAACCAAGAAACTCGTAATTCATGAGTGTGCGTTACGTCGCATTGTTTGTCATAACTGACATGAGATTTGAGAAACAGTATTTTCTATAGAAAAGAGACAGGAGAGTGCCTCTTAACTGTGGCGAGATAGTTCGCTCACCGATAGTTGTATGGCCGGCTGCAGCGGAATCTCCGCCGAAGCTTCGGATGTGTCGGAGCCAGGAGTAAGCAGGCGCCGAGTCCACTGACCTCCGTCCTCAGTCTCCGACTCCCGCACGTCAATAGATGACGGAGATCCAACAGCAGAATCCACTGAAGAGACCGTCCTCTCAGCTATGTCATCTGTCAATATTGGCATAGATTTGCCAACGGAATCTTCTTCTGTAAGTAAAGGCATTGAGATGGGTCCACCAATAGGTACATCTGCTTCTTCACTAGTGACGAAACTCATTTCTGTGCTAGGTGATGGCAGCAGAGCAGTACTGGCGCCATAATTGTTATTACTCAATGGATCCGTCGTCTTCGCAGGCGCTATTCTAGGATCCGTCACAGTGATGGGTAATTCTAATGAAGTCGGTATCGTCGGAGGAGTTACACCGATTACTGCTAAACCATCCTCTAAATTAGATGGAACAGCTGGTTCGCTGTCCGCTTTAGTGGGTACTTCCACCGGAGTCATGATAGGCTGGTTCAGGGTTGTACTTGTCTCAGAAACCCGGCAGTGAACAGACACATTTGCGTTCAAATCACGAAAATCAGGGGCTTCATCTCGCGCCGTATCCGCGTGGAAAACGTCACTGTTAGCTAACGCCGCCTCGAGAATGTCTCGCCGTTCAGGTTGCGTCGATAGTACGGGTAGGGGTTCAGCATGCATCGGTACTAGCTGATTATTATCTAGGACTAGAGGTCGGTTGTCAACAGGAGTCAAGGTGCCATTATCTTCGATGCAAAGGTAAAACGAGCCAACGGGACCACCGAAGTGTTCCCCGGGCACGGCGAGCAGCTGGCTGTCCCCGAGAGCGGCGGGCGGCGCTGCGGCCGGCTCGGCCTGCGCCACCGTCGACACGACAGGCTCTTGCTGCTGACGCACGATGGCAGTCGAAGGTAAGAGCTCCTCAAAGTTATCGAATTCAGAATATGCACTCGTTGTGGCAACAGATACTGTGTTTGATACAGATGGCACAATGGGTGGATTAGGATTGCTGAAAGGTGTTAGAGCCGGGGGCATGGGAGATAAAGTGGCAGGCGCAGGTGCTATGGCTATTTCTTGTTTCAGTTTTTTCACGGGTGTTGGTGATTCTGAAACCGTTTTACGTACTCTTGGTTTATGCACGGTTGTCACACCCGCCTCGTTTGGAGAGATGGTGATAGTTTTCTGAACGACAACTTTGTTCTCTTGCACGGGCGCTGCAGCCGTCTTTTGTACAATTTGTCCGGTCCTCTGTAGATGTTCAAATTGCGCCGCCGTTAGTTGCATCACCGCACCAGATTTCTGTTGTAAAAAGATTAGCGGCTCCGAAGAAGTTTTTTGAATGGTCTGAACTAATTTTTTGGGCTCCGACGCCATTATCCGTTTAGGGACTGGTCTTATTTCTGGCATGGGCGCAATATTCTGTGTCGTTGTCGTTACTCTGCCCCCTACTATCAATTGTCCTTTAGATGTAATTATTGCACTTTTTTGCTTAGGCACTAACCTCGTCTGCGTCTTTACTGGGCCAACATTTTGCGTTTTTCCTGAAGCTATCGTAGTAACTATTGTCTTCTGTGCAACACCTGTATTTGTTGATATTCTATGCGCTATGGTTTTTAACTGAGATACGTTAGGCTGTTGTTTCTTTGGGAATAGCATCTTCTCGTGCTCTGGCGTAAGGACTATTCTAGACTGCGCGCCTTGTGCGTTCGTTATGATCATTACGGTGTTCCCGGGGCTGCTGGCATCAGTTGACGACGGAATGAGCTTAGCCGACACAGGCTTGTTGTCTGTGGAAGTTAGCTGTGGCTCTGACCCCTTTGCGACGAGAACATGCGCCTTTCCAGTTTGTGGATCTATTACAATCTTTTGTGTCCTCCCAGGACGCGGTGAACTTGGCGTCGGTAAAATTATAAACTTCTCGGATTTCCCTGTGGTCTGCGGTACTGATTGTATTAAAGCAGGCGCTTGTTTGACTTCCTTAACACTACTCTCGCCTTTAGTCATTATTATTTTCTGCTTGCCAGTCGTTTTATCAATAACTAACATAGGCTTCGCCCCTCGTAGTTTCGAAGATTTAGAAAGAATATTTGGGGTATTAACATTAACTTTATTTACTTCGCTGACTGGATTCATTAGTAATGTTTTCATTTCAGGCTTATTGGAGGTTGCGCTTATAGCTATTTTTTCACTCTCTACTGCTTGTTTAGTTTTCACGAGTTTGGGAGGATTTGGTGTATGCGTTATAATGTTGCCGTCTGACATCACAATGGGCATTTTTTCAATACTTTCAGGAGTTAACAGATCTTCAGATAGTACGATAGGCATCGAATTTATATCAAACATGGCATCATCACCAGTTGAGTCGTTTATTATCTTAGACGTTTCGTTTAGGGGAGGTATCAATGAGTTAGGTTTAATCTTTTGTATCTTGGCCTGGGGCTTTGCTATTTTTCGGATCTTCTGCTGAATTATAATAGTATTGGCATCGGAAGGTGTTTCGGACGTCTGTATAGTGTACGTCTGTACCGAGCCATCCTGCGCGGGGTTGTTGCTACGCGACAGAATGATTTTATCCGGTGTCGTTATTTCACTCATATTGTTGATAATATTCTTATTGGGCGTAGTTCGTCTAATTATTATTTTCTGTTTAGGAGATTCTGGCTTACTCTTAAACGACGACTTCGCAACGTCAAAGTTTAAAATCTTCTCTTTGCCAGTTATTATTGTCTTAGTAGACGCTGGCTTATTGGCAGTAAATTTAGGAGAGCATGGCTCCTCTAAAATCTTCAATAGTTTTGATGATGAAGTATCCTTTTTAGTACTTTTACCATTTGTATTCTCACTTTTATTGTCATTAGACATAACGGCTAATTTTTGTTCCACAGTATGCGTTTCTACACTGTTATTTTGTTTTACATTAAATAGACCTTTCGATAAAGGTTCACCCGATGGTGATTCCTTGTTATTATTTACAGTACTAGATAAATTATGATCAATATTAATTTTGTGGTCTATAGATTCCGACATCTGCACAAGAGATTGAGCAGCATTCAAATTTTCACTTTTTTCTTGTTCTGTTTCAAAGCGCATAATATTTTCATTGTTAGAAATTAAAAGAGATTTCGTTTGACTTACTGGCTCAGGTTCAATATTTAATTCTTCAGGCTTATCTTCTATCACCATGTTTTCTGATGTATAAGTAGAAGGAAGGTCTTCTTGAATAATATCATCAGGTAAATTTGGCTTTATCACCGGAATATTACTATGACTTTTATTTTGGATGGCTGCCGACGGCAAGTTAATTAGAGTTTCTGCGATTTGGAGATCTGATTCAGACGGAATATTTTCGGCAACACTGTTTGAGGTATTATCAATAACCGAGGTTTCAATATTTTCAATAAGATCATTATTAGCTTCATTTTGATCACTCGTCACTGTGTCCATATCATTAAGTGTAGTTACATTGTTTTCGTCAGACATACTAACAGTTTCTTCAACAATTTCAGTATTAACTTCACTTGTAATAATATTCATGTCATTTTCGAGCTCTGTAGCTTCTTTTAAATATTTTTCTGGTTCTGTGTATTTGGCACCGTTCGCGTTCGTGTCTAGATTCACACTATCAAGGAAATCGTTATCAATGGACGGCCCACTGTTATCTTTGTTATCATCTTCGAATAGATCTTCGGGCGGGTCGTCACTGATGACTCTCGTTACTCTATCAGCTTCTCTCGATACGCTCAATAAAGCGTCAACAGCTGACGCAGTAGACTCATTCATATAAGGACCGCTATATGTCTTCTTAGGGCTTTCAAGAATAACGGGCATTGATTGAACGGGCGTCTCTATTTCGTCCTCAAGTCTTTCAGTTGTATCCATATTTTTATTTCCCAATTGTTCAACTTGGTCATCAACTGGTTCGTTAATGTTTTCATCTGCTACTTCTTCATCCATTTTTTGATCTACGTTTTCTTCCATAGCTATTACCTGTACATTTTCAGATGAGTGTACCTCATCCACTTTATTCAATGACCCTTCCGTATTGTGATCTTTACTTAGTTCGTCTTCCATTAAATCTTCATTTGTCACTTCCGTACTATCTTCTACCTTTTCGAACCTACTTATTGCATCCTCCGTAATTTCCAATTTGTTCGTGTTTACTATATTTTCGATTTTGTTTGACGTTTCATTTGTTGCTTTATTTTTGTTTATTGCATCATCATAATGTATGGTATCTTTCAGGTTAGTCACATCATCCATAACTTTAGTTTTGATATTGGTATCTATATTTTCGATTTCATGTGCTCTTATTTCTTTCTTTTCAGGCTTATTGGTTGTGAATCCTAAAATATCTGTTTTGTTTGCTGACTCTGTAATGTCTGTAATGTCAGCTCTATAAATATTAGATTTAATAGGTTCAGGTGTATCAGCGTTTACGGGTTTTATTTCTTGTGTTGGATACAATACGTCTTGTAGGATTCTATTTCCTTTTTCTTTTAAGGTTGGAGACGTAATTGATCGAGGACTGGTTTTGTTTGGAACGGCCATATCTGTGTATTGTCTGAAGTCAGAAATATCACCGAAATTCTCGAAATTATTTTTCTCCTTTTCACGTAACTCAGCCTTCATCTTTTTGAGTTGTATTTTTGGCGCCAAACGTGCAACTTTGACGTGTTCAATCGGAGGAGATTCTCTAGCTTCTGGTGATGAGACCACTTCTGAACCATTAATTTCACTTTCAGATATATCCATTCTCTCAACAGCATTAGCATTTAGTTGCTCTGCAACATATTTTCCGATAGCATCTTGGCTTCTAGAATGTCGGCTTCGAAAAAATGTTTTCGTCTTGAAAATTGCTTTAGTTGGTGGTGTTTCAGCTTGAGGCAATTCAGACTTTTCAGGCACTTTTTCTTGTTTGTCCGGAGATTTTACGATAGAAGGCTCAGGAAAATTTTCCTCTACTTTTAATGGTTCTGGGGCTGAGGGCAATTCAGGCACAGTTGTTTTGTTAAGCAGTTCAGCCACCTCCCTCGCCATGTCATCGTCGTCTAAACTTATGCTCTTTGTATCTTCTTTGCGTTTCGGATTTTTAACACGGGGTATTTTTCTACCCCCATCAGCTTCTAATGGCCAGTCTTCATCTTCACAGAATTCATATTTAGAGTCACTTGATGACTCTGGTTTCTCACTTGCAGGTGAACTGTTCGACTTCTTTTCAGTCGGTGATGATAATTCATTCAATAGCGGCACACTCGATAGTTCAGCCGATGTTGGTACTGCTGGCGATTCGGCAGCTTCCGGCACTTCCGGTGACCCAGCCATAACGGTAGTTGAGGATTCATCATTAGATTCTTCATCGCCATCATCCCAGTCGGCCAAAAGGCTACTCTTTATTTCTTGATCAGTTTTCTGTTTTTTAGTTTCAGTACTATTGGTTTCTGTTTCTGCTGCACGCTTTTTGTTACTTGGTGGCGTCTTCTTGGGCTCTTTTTCGGTCTTCTCTTTTCGTGGTTTACGGGGCTTGGGTGTTTTGTTTTTATCTGGAGTTGATTTGGCTGATGACTTAGTTGGAAGTTTTTTCCTTACAGGTGATGGTGTGTATGGTGTAAATGAAACACTATGTGTCTTATTGTGTAGAATTAAAACATTGAGACGTGTAGTAGTGAAGGGGCATGCGTGGCAGGAGTATATTCCTGAACCTGAAGATGTTGGTGTCGACGCTGATGACGTCGAAGCAGTAGGAGTTGAACACGAAGGAGTTGGTTCATCAATCTTTTCTTGTTTTTCGGTTTCTGCCGTGTCTTGTCCAATGTCGTCTTTGCTATCTGATCCCACGTCGGCACTAGTGGATGGCGTAGGTGTGGTAGGTTCTGCAGTTCCATTATCAGAACTGGGTTTATTTCCTTGTACCAGAATGTGTACTTTATAGTCGACTTTTTCTTTACCCTGGAATAATATAAATTTTAATGTTACTATGTACTGTTTAGGTTTTTTTCCCATTTATTCTCATGCTTATTACAGTTTTAATATTAATAGTCTGTATGAAGGGAAATCAGAAGAATTCTTTAGCAAATAAACAACCACAAAAAGTACCTTTCTAAATGGAGTTGAAATCCTCGTAGGTTCAGCAGATCTTCCTCGCCCACCTCTTCCTACAACACAATTCAATAATTTCAGATTAATTTATTAGTAAATTACCACAATCTGACATTTTGCTCTAAATTCAAATGTTACCTTTTTTATTAGAGCCAGGAGTTTTCTTCTGAGGGTCACCAAAAATGCCAGCATAACTTTCTCTTTTCTTTTCTTGGAACTCATCTCTTGTAAGGATTTCTATGTCACCTCCGACAGCTGTCTCCGCACGGATCACATCTTCCGGAAACTTTTCCATGTGACCCCGTTTTGTTCTAAACATATCTGAGAACAAGGTTAAAGTTTTAACTAAAGGGAATATTATGTTTATGACAGGAGAATAAAATGACTAATGTTGATAAACTTACATAATCCTTTATTGATGAATTCATTCTTGCGACTGCATTCATATTTAAAAATCGAACTGGCATTTTTGACATATTCACTGAAAAAGAAAGACAATTATTTTGATTAGATAAAATGCTGACCTTTGCCTTGTGGTCATGGTAAATACATATTTTTTTTGTGTGCTCAAAAAGTTGTTAATTAATTATACCACAAATACACACGTTCATTGCCCCATATCTGTTGTGGTTATGGTTCGAGATGGTCTTTTCTGGCAAACTTTATTGATAAATGGAAAATTTACCTACTTTAGGCCACCATCGTCTGTTAAATATTGCTCATATTAAGTGTTAAAACTGCAATCTACATCACATTTAATTCAAGGAGTCTTCCAAAGATTGAAATTTTCTTTAATGGTGAACTTTTACTTTACATTCATAATGCAGAACACAGAATTGTAAGAAGTGTATCGGAATTAAATAGCAACATCCTACAAATTCCGAGATAACACAAGAATACTGAATAGCTCAACTGTTTGTCTATGTGAAATATGATAATGTGTTCCTATTTGACTTTTAGAACTTACTGAGAATAAAACAGGGTATGTTAATGCATGCTTTGAATCTTACAGATATGGTATAATATGTGCATTGTATAGCAACACTTTACTCCCGTTTTCAAGTAGCATAAATGTGTAAACAGTTGCTATCGTAAAAATCAAAGGAGGATTTACAGCAGGCTACGTCCAATACCGAACTACTGTCTTGAATACCAAATTTTTAATGCATAAATAATACTCTGCATAAAAAGCTAAGAAATAAAAGAGGAAGTATGACTTGTAACGTCAAATTAAATGACAAAATTAAAACAAATTTGTCTTTTATTTCGAGTGAAGGATTAAAATAAAAATACTGGTTAATTTTTGTGCATTCCTGTTACTAATCAATGAGACATTATCTTGATGTTTATAAATAAGCTTTGAAAGTATATTTTCAAAAATTATTTTAGTTAATTTTCCCGATATATATCTACTACGGAAAAATAATTTGGTCATACTTTGCGGTTTTAACTTTAATACAAAGGCAATTTACATGATATTTACTTTAATCAGCAACAATTCATTGAAATATGAATGGTTTAATATGTGTATTGGGATAAACAAGTTTATTGTTAGGTACAAAAATAATTAATGATCAATTCTATTATTGTCAATATTATCAGCGGATGAAATAGGGTCTGGGAACAAAGTCTAAACATCCACAATATGCATTTTCTAAAATGTTAAAAATAATTATCTTTCAGGATGCCTGGAATGCGCCCTGCCTAGCTTAATTATGTAAATATCATCCTGGTCAACTTTTAGAACAAAGAAATGATATGTCATGCAATGGGCAGCCCTATTGGATTGTGATTCTAGATTGCCTGGACGCTTCAGGTTATACTTGCAAACTTACTATGTGTCCTCCTGGAAGAACTTGACAACGGCTATAGGTGGCTTCCGAAATGATGGCAGGACATCTGGTGGCAGCTTCTCGGGGCCGACCACCTCGCCTGGCCACCAGCAGGACCCAAGCTTCACCCATACCACCTCCCCATCCAAATAACTAGCTTCGGTGTTTTCACACATCACCACTTAAAATGTTCAAGCAAAACGCACGACCATATTTTGTCAAGTAGTCACTGGATGCCGAGTGCAACAGTTATTACAACATTTCCTTCAAATCTAGTCATATATCTAATATCTAGTCACTTAACCGATCAAATGTGTCTTCAATAAAAAGAAAATGTTCTAATTTGTCTTTTATTTGTCAAAACAGTAGCAAAATATTACTTGTAAATATCACCGACTGCGTACGAAATTATTTTATTTCATACGAATGTTGGCAGCATTGATATAATGGGAATTTGCCAATAGAGCTATTTACGATTACAGTTATAATCAAATTATGTTAAAAAAATATGTTTTAATTAATTTATATTAATAAGTTAAAATAAATTATCTAAAAATCTAAATACGATAAAGAAGATCATAAATGTCTACGCCGGAAATGTACAAAATGGTCGGCGTCAGCAGATACCAATACACCCAAAATAATGTTCAGGGTTGCCAGCAATATGAAAGGCATAGAGAAGTTATTCTTTTTTTTT
>JAKRBP010001326.1:9891-21837 GCA_022398575.1 Heliothis subflexa | reverse complement strand
ATCTTCTTAGATGCGGTATGGGTATGCTGCAGTAACTAAGATATCGTGCAAACCCTTGTGAGTAGCTTTGATGATATGATGTGCTAAATGAGCATATCACGACTTTCAGCCTAGTTATCTCGCTTGCCAATAATTGCTGACGATATTACGACTTTGACCAAGTTGAAGAATGTCGCTGGGAAGTTGGCTATCTTTAATTTTTCCCAATAAGTTTCTAACCAAATTTTTGTCAAGCTGACTTAGCTAGTCTAAGAAGATAACAAAACTGATACTAATGCTAGATATCTTATTTATATATATTATTTTATTTAGATATATACCTCTATATTAGTTCTTAATAGTTTTAGACTAATAATGAATACCAAGTCTGACTTGAGGAAAATTGTTCTTCCTCGACAATTCTCCAAAATTATGATCCTAGCTATAGCTCTAGGTTCCACTTTGCGCAAGTGACATTCCAGGATAGTCCTGGTATTTCTTTCCGAATTTAACAAAGAACATCTAAATAATCCATACCAATCTGGACCATTAGACTACACTTTTGCCAAGAAGGATTGATCGAATTATTAATACATACAAACATTTTTTTAGACTGATGAAATTTAAATGATTTTAAAATTATGATTGTAAGTACACAAGATGCGCTGTTGTGATTTAATAAGGAGCTATAATCTATAATTCTACAGTATCATGCGGTCATTCATAAGAATTACTGTATCTTCTTATTAATCGCAACATAACTCGCTAACATACCCTTTTCATTGCCGTGTTTGAACGCGAAAAAGTTTTATTACCATCAAAATGTCGTAACATATCTTGGGGTTCCATCCGACTGACTATTAGATTATACGGCTGAATTAAACTCTGTAGCGAAAGGGGAAAGATTCATATTCCAAAGGATGTTAACGCGACTTGATATTCTCAAAATGGATGGAGCATGTCTCTGGGCAAGCGTACGCGGCACGCACACAAGCCTACCTAAATCCGGTTGCGCCCGCGCTTTAGTATGAGAATCACTATCACAATTCGTCGCTGCCGTAACGAGACACTACAAAATTTACTAACCGCGTGAACAGCGAACTCCCTTTATTTCGGAGAAATTAATTAAAGTTTCTGAGAAGTGAACGTCTCATTCACCTATCTGATTAGGGCGAGGCGAGTGGGTGTGCGCTCAGGATCGCTCTACACCGATTTCGGGGTCGTAAGATAAAGGTGTCAGGTTTACGGTACGCCGTACGGTGACCGACAAAAAGATTTTTATTTCATCTTTACTTGAGAAAACTGTTTGATTCAATTTGGTTAAATTGCAAAATATTCTAGTTACGTGTGAGATAATACCTAAATGTTGTTGTTATTATCCACTATAAGCATGAACATCTAAAAAAATACTTTTTAAAGTTTTATTTTTCAGTGAATGATTTTTTCTTATGATCTTACATGTTATAAACCTTCCTTTTCGCTTCGCCCTAGTCGGATAAAAAGGAGTCGCATAGTCTAAAGTAAAATTAGGGTAATAAAAATGGTATGAGTTTGGCTTTACAAGTGACAAGTATCCTTCCACCCTATTCATAATTAAAGAGCTCCAAATCTTTTGAAATTGTTTCTTAATTTTTTTTATGACGCAGCACTGGCACATACGTCGTTAGATAAGATGTTCTTTCTCAAAGCTTCAAATAATCAAAGTAAATCATTATGTGAATGAATTAACTCAGTGAGATATTAAAGCTCTCAAAATAAATATTTGTTAGCTCACATCTAAAACTAATTAGCAAAATCGATACGATATCCTATTACAGAAATGTAAAAAGCACACTTGCATATCATTAAACATTGGCTCATTATCAAGAACAATAGCTCACCAGACGAACATTTACTTAATCATGGCCTTTTATTAGGTACGCATTATTAAAGTCGAAACGGGTACCAAACGTCAAATTACGATTCTGAACAAAAAGGGGTCAGTAAGCGGTCGAATGCAAACTGCAAAAATGACGAAGATTGTTCATGGCTCATTATGAAGTTAAATGAATGGTGTTGGTTTTGTTCTTTGGTTTACGTGTCCCGAGGTCGTACATGCGTGTTCGCCGATATGTGGCCATAAGCCAACGAAGTAGACACCCATAGTTGAACTCGCCAACGCCTGCGCGCCTCGCCTTACATGAACACCTTCAACTACCGCGGGGAGTTAACCTTCTGGCCTTCAAAACATAATTGGCATTATGGAAAATGTACAATTAGTAAACACAATAACAGATTTATTCCAATAGCTTTTAACTCTGTCTCATGAACTACATACTTTTATTTAGAGCTCGCGGTATCCAGATATATCCTATATTGTGCGTTGTTAATAAAATATATTCCCCCTAGGACTTGGTCGCGAAGTCGGACGTAACTTTGCGACGTGCACACCAAATATTAATCTGGAACTCGACACTTGGAATGCAAGCTTGACGAGACTCGTATGACCCAAATAAAAACAACTTTGTCGCCTTTTGTTCCAGCTTGTTCCTGAAATGAACATGTAGTAGTAACACGTACACACGCGAGTAGATAGTCTAACGACATGCTTACGTGAATCTTACTGCAACTTGTTAAACCGTGACAAATATTTTAATGCTTTGATATTAACCACATTGTTTCGAGTGCATAAATGTCTGTGTGTTGTGGAGAAAACAGCCGTCTCGTGTTTTGTTAATGCAAATTATTGTAAGATATCGTAACAACACATATTGCAAGCAAATGTTCTATTTCTTCCTCACATTAGAATATTACTAAAAGTGAATGTTATCATGCTAATTAGATATTCCAGCCTCTAATTTAATCCTCTTCTCTACTAAAGCTCATGAAAAATCTAATTAGCAATAAAATTTTATGTAAGTCAAGAGAGAATCGAAAGTTTACACGATTTTTTATTTTAATTGAACGGGATCTATTGAATATCTATTTAATATTACTCAAAACAAGTATATCTAAGCGTGAACCCATACTAAAAGTAAAATGATGCTTACCGAGATTTAGCGAGTCTGAGGTCTTAAAACGTACGATACAACGCAATATAAACGTTTACAGCCCATTCTTGAACTTAATTGCTATTTAAATAAAAACGTACCATGAAAGCAATGGGACCATATTGCTATTAAAGAAAAGAATTCGAATTCTTATTAAGTAAGCTTATTTAAAGGCAGAATTTATGACGGTCTCATATTATGAAATGAAAATAGGGAATCATAACTGCAACTGGAACTGGATTGAGTCAAGTATTGAGCGTTGAAAGTGTGAGAAGACGTCGAGTCGTCAATGGAACTAACATTTCAAAACTGGGAAATAATGAGGATAATCCTCTCTGTGCGAGGGAGTGTCTCCCTCTTATCTGCGAGATAGCGAAATTAGATCGCATACGGCACGCAGTCGGCCACTGACCGAACCATTTCATATTATCTTTAATAACATTCGTTTGCGTACGTAGACTTCACCATTTTAATTATGGATCGCAAAAGTAACTGTATTACCAGATAATATTGAACGATATTAATACAAATGCGAAATTTAATAAACTGTTATCGCATAACAAATAAGGGTGACATGAAATCCAATAATTGACTATTGAATCACAACCACTTCAAAGATAGTATTTTAATTTGAATAATGCACTTATTTAGGAGATTTTATTGGATTCGTTAGTATACAGGTTGCATAGCCAGCGATTCTCTAACTACGTTCTTAATTCGTTGAAGACAGTCATCATATTTTTATTATTAATTAAGTCGATAGTCTGAACTTCAATAAGACAGGATTACACAGTAACATAATTCGTCTCTAAAGGTTCAAAAGTCGCTTGTAAAAACACAAGCGAATACGTCTCTTATAATGGACCATTGGCATAATAATTGGCTATGAATATGTAGTTTTTTGTACTTAAAAAAAACAACTTCAATCTCTTGTGTAAATGTGAACCATCGTAACGTTACAAGTTTTTAGAAACAAAGAGCGTTTAGGCCTGATTTTACACTTAAATTTACATAAAAACTCGTTCCGACTGGTTTACCTATTTCTAAAGTTTATAGATAATTGTTTCCTCTACAAGATAGAGCTGATTCCAAATGTTTTGTGTATTTCTTTTTACGTACAACTGTTTTATATATACTTGTATTTTATGTCATAAAATATTTGTGTTAATTTCTAGCCCACTCTATATCCTTAAAAAAACATTATGTATCTTTAGCAACTCTGCTCGTTTAGATGGCAGTTTAGTAATCTAATTTGTGTTGTTTGTTAGTCTATATCGTTCTTATAACAAGAATATATCGTGTAACAATTAGGTACTATAGATAAGTACAGTATGAGTAAATTTTGAAACCGAATCATTGCTGAGGAAAAATAATGCTTCTTGATTATAGCATGCGTTTCTTTTGAATTGTTAGCACAGTGTTCATATATTGAGTTACTTATGGCCATACCGATTTATTTTACTTTTTTAAACTACATTAAAAAAACGGATTTTTATCAATGGAGCATATTTTCCTTATTCGCTCTAGATTTTGGATTACTTCATTATATCTTCGCACTTTGAACTTGATAGTTACTTTAAGTGTCAAATGATCATTTTGTTTTGTCGCCTGCGGCGTTTCTTTAGTGAATTATCTAAAATATAAATACTGTTTTTTTTAATAAAAAATAAGGAAGATATTTTTGTTTTGATTTCATATGTATTTTGATAAGGAAGTGTAAAATGTTGTGTGTATGTATAATATCTACTTATTATTACAGTTTAGTTGATAAAATTATTGATAACTTAAAATGACGGTTCGGATTAGAATGATTGCGTCGGCAAAATAAGTTCGTTGGTGCTAATTTAAATAATACCTCTAATTTACTAGTATAATTACTTAAGTACAAAACATAAATAGCAAAGTTTGTAGGTCTTCTATATGTATTATCTATAATTGTTACACTGATAGAACAGGTCCCCAGTATTAATTTTAAGATTGATTTGAAAGGGAGTAATGATTGTTAGGTACATTGAGTACATTATTGTACTCAAAAGTTTGTAAATCAACACAATTTTGAACACAATACATTACATTTAAATCGAATGAGGTTGAACTAAATCGGACACCTTAATTTGTAATTGTTTTGTTTTGTTATGATGCCGAGAGTTAAAATTTAATAGCACCAATGCACCCTGAAAACGCTGAAAGCTACGACCGTTTGTATTTACTTCTATTAATCAAAGTAAATATTCTACAACTGTTATTATTTATATCGTAATATAACAAAATCTAGTAAGTAGTATTATACACAAAAGTGTTTTTTATGAACTGTATTTTAAGTAGATCCTTATTTTCTATGCGTTTATTATCGAAACTTGACATGATAAAATATTATTTTATAATTGAATGACTTTCAGGTTGAGTTCAAATAAATAAGTTTTGACAAAAACAAAAACAGTAAGTAATAATTTTATTTGTGAGCTATGACCACATGAACATATCACTTTAGTTATGCATTATTAAAAGCATAGTAGTACAATATATTCATCCAAAATCAACTGACATCGCACTGCAATTTATTGTGATGATTAATTAATTAGTTTTGAGAAAACAAAAAAGTTTATTACATATCGGTAAGTTACCTGATTGGGGGGAGATCCTCTGAAGGCAAACTGGGACGTCATCTCGTTCTGTGTAACTCGCCAGGAAACTTGTAAATGATCACGTTAAGTTTAATGTCTGTGTCACTGTCCGCACACACTTCACAGTTGTGTTTGTCGCGCGTTGGCACTATTCAGGACGCGGGCTGAAGCAGTAGCGGTGCATCCCCGAGATGAGCGAGAGTCGGCGAGCGTAGCACGGGATGCACTCGCGACGGTGCACAGTGGGTAGCCGCGAGTCCGCGAGTATCGATTGCGGGTAGAGTCGGGATACAGCGGAGCGTCACAGGAGCGGAGCGAGCCGCGTGGTGCAGCGGGCGCGTGGTCGCGCGCGCGGCGGCAGTGGGTAATGCGGTAGCTGCCCGCCAGGTGATAGTAATTGGCGCCGCCGTCCCGCTCTCTCGTCGGCCGTCCCTCTCGGCGCGCACACGCACACTTGCCTCTGTGTGCGTGATGCTCGCACACCGCTCCTTCTTTTCACGCTCGCGTCGCCGTTTGACCCCGCGCGCCGTCGACGCTCTCGATTTTTGCGGTGCGGTGGGTGGCGCCCGCCGCAGGGGCGGCCCGACGCGGTGGGGGCCACCGGAGGTGGGGGTAGATGCACTCCTTTCTTTTTTAAAGCTTCTCTTTCTTTTCTCGTATTTTTTATGTTAGTATTGGTACAAAGCGGTCTCTTTTATTTTATTTTATACATATATATTGTTATAATTAACAGTGACGATGCGCACGACGAGCGAGTTTGCCGAAGCGTCGACTTAATGATAGCTTTGCATTTGATTAAAGGTAACCACGACATTTGTAATTTTTATTTTCCTTCCATGTGAAATGTACTCTGGTAGCTATACAAGCCTGTCTGTAAGTCGACGGTTGTGGCCTGTTGTGTACTCGATAGCTTATATTATGGGGGTCGCTTTAGCGGTGGAAACTTGTTAGCGGTGACTGAATTAAACGGTTTTTTGAATGTGTTTCACTTATGTCTGTATTGCGTATCAACTTATTAGGAGTTTTATCTCTAACACACAAACATCGTTTATGATTTTAATATCAACATTTCAAGTGAAGCTGTAAACACACTTTATTTATTGAGTAGGTCTCACAATACAGTAATATTTTACCTCAATTTAAGTAAAGTGATAGATATATTAAGTGTTTTATCGACTCTTCCTTTCTAATGTGAATTTATCTTTTTTTTTAATACAGTACCTTGTCGTGTCCAGGCAAGTAGTGAACGTGTGAGCTGATCCTGAGAGATAATAATCTACAATTAAACTATGACAATAACACACCAAGTATTGAAATAAAAAGCGCAACGTCCCCGATCGATCTGTTCCCCTCTTCTTTCTTATCGCGCGAATATTTCACAGTGAACGCATACCGACCGAAAAAACTCACACAGATATAAAATATTCAAACGGTATAACATAAAATAAATTATCTTAGGTGAGTGTGAGATTGTGTGCGTTGCCCCCTCCTCTGGGCGGGTACCGGCGAGCGACCAATTGGGTCGAGCGGCGCGCGACGCCGAGCCGAAGTCACTCATCGCGGCGCTGTTGCCGCCGCTGCACGCCACGCTTTGCTCTCGCCTCGGCGCGACGCTCCCGCCGGCACTAAACCATGACCTTAATCCTTTGACTCATTACACCGGCTCACTGACACCGCAATGTTCTTATACATCGACACTTCCATACCATTTGTTAACTACTGTTCTACTTAATATACAAATGACAGGCAATTAAGTCTGCACTATCCAATTTAATTGTATATTTGACTTTAATTACCTATGTACTGCCAGGTCATGATACAATTTTCAAAGGAACCCCAACACTACATATTTTTTTATTACCCCTTAAAATTTTGTTATAGCACACAAAGCGAAGTAGGTATACACAGTGGCTAGGATGACAGGAAGAGTCGCTAAAATGTATAATGTTTTTAAACATTTAGGACAATATTTATACCCACATGAGATTTTTAAGCAATTAGTAATCATGTTTATCCCATAACAACCTAATTTGGTGCACTAAGTTTTTTTCTCTTTTGTATGTGCAGTCGGCGCATTTATTTTCATGTTTCTTTCTCGAAATAGTCACTGCACAAGTTTCTCTATTTTCTTGAAATAATAGGTTTATAATAGGTTACCGTCTATTCTTAGAATTCGAGCACTTTAAACTCGTAGACAGGTATGCTTTCTTTTCTAGGGTAATAGAGTTTTCAGCTCTTAAGTAATCGCAACTTTTATTTGCGTAACTAAGAATATGTAAATAGTTCATAGCATAATTTGATCTGCAATCAAGAACATCGTAATGCTTCTACTTTTTATTTGCTTGCTGTGGTAACTTTTTGTGTATTACGACAAAGAATTATAAAAAAGCCTGTCAAGCTCTACTGTGGCAGTCAATTATGACGTCTATATCTACTTTTCAGTCAGCATACAGTTTGCAATAAACACGCTGTGAAAATATTTTCTTGTTTTGTTATTTTTGAAGTTACCGGTAGACGTAGCTCATTCGACGGCTTCTTTTAATTTCAGCCAAGGCATGTGTGGTGATCTTTTATGAGCCGTCCACTTACACCTATAAACGTTCTATAGCCTCAACGACAGATTGAAATAAAATGGAAAGACGCATCGGCATCTTAAAAGGCGTGCGCATAAGAAAATAAAAAAGAAAGTGAACGTTATTTGTTTTAGTCAAATGAGTTTCTGACGTGGCTCGTCTCATACATATCGAGTTCGTGGAAGGCTGGCTTTATTAGCGCGACTGTACCGGCACAAAGACACATCGCATTTAAATATCACACTAAAAGCGTCAATCTACATACGTCCTATCGAGCAAATCCTAAAAGTGATTTATACTGAGACCCTATTCGATTGAAGTAGATTACAAATAATGAATAAAATTGCATACGAAATGAGTAGACCGAGAGTCCGTGGGTGTACCGTTGTTTGAGCGGGGTGGGGGAGGTGTGCAGGCGGGTTTATTGCTGGTAAATACTTAGCTAGTATACCTCTAGATACCTCGCCGCTTATCCGCCCGATATGGCCCCGTGTGGATACGTCAAAATTCATTTGCGCTTTTGATCTGTGCTCCAGTAGGTACGCGGAACAGCTCTGCAATCACACGGCCGCATTAAATCAGGAAACTTACCGGAGGAAACGGAGGACGACCAAGTCCCATTTGGGTTACCTTAGTACTTACTCTGTTCATAGCATTTAAACCGGCGTATGTAGGCGTGGAAGTCAACTTTTGCTAATTTGATGTTAAAAACAGAAAATTTTATCTTAAACTACCCGTTCATTAGCATTTTATAGTTTACCGCTTCCGACTAGTGAATATTTTTTGAGTTTACTGAAGTAATCATTACCATTGATTACTTATAGATCATCTACTAGATATAAGTGTGTCATTCAAATATTCAATGTTTTTAAAAAACCTATCTTTACAGTTTAAAAAAGTTCAAGCGATTGTATTAGAGTGTATCGCAAAATGTCACTTTGGGTTATCAGAACGAACTATTGTCCTGAATTGGCAAGTACATATTAATGTGTTTATTTACCCAGTAGACATACAACTAGCAAAGGCCCTGTTGTGAATCTACTTTTCACAAAATATACTTCATCGTAATTATATTATAGAAGTATTAAATTTAGGTAAACATAGAGAAACATTTGTTTAGAGCTTTAAATTCGGAAGCAAATAATCGGTTTATGGCTAAAACCGATACGTGCTTTTAGCTGAATCTGAATATTCATAATCTGCTCTTACTTATAAGTGGATCTATATCCGTTCTATCTTCGTGGCGTAGTTTTGTTTCAAACACATTTAACCTGTTGCATTTATAATATCTAAGAGTGGAATATACTTCGAGCTGCATATTTTAGTTGGACATTGTGTACTATTAGGTCATCGTTATATTACTATATGATCGTATTCTTCTTCATATATCAAAGTATAGACTAGGCCATAGTATTATTTCATACTACCTTTAGGCCGCAGTTTGACGCGCGTCCCTTAATAATTACTTATAAGTTTCATCAGAATCGATCCAGTAGTTTTTGAGTGAAAGAGGAACATACATCCATTCATCCATCCATACAAACTTTCGCGGTCAATGTAGGATGTAACTATAGCACTCAACAAAGCCAGCACTACAAATATGCAGGGTTTTAATAATGAGGATGTTTTGTATTTCAAAATAGGTACCGGATCGTAATCCCAGGTAAAAGTTTTCTTAATACGTATTGCCTGTATTCGTGTTTAATATTTCCAATTGTGCTATAAAGAAAAAATATTCAAAGTCCATACAAATAAAACATGAAGACATTACGTGAAGTTTAAGGGGGTTTATAATAAATAGGTGTGCATAACCACTTAAAGTTAATACCTGCGTTTTGTGATCAAGTTCTAGATTCAAGGATGTCTTAATTGGTCTGTTAATGACCGAGTAACTCCCGTTCTTGATAGTGTATTTATTAATTAAAATGGACGACTCGCTGTACCGCTAATAACAAGAAAAAACTATCATTATAAGCATTCAAGTGAAAACTTTTTTTTCAAACCATCAAGTTTTAGAATGAGTGTACGTGTATTAGTTAAATAGTTATAGAGTATGAAAATATAATTTCAATTTAAACGTGTCTTATTGTTAAGCTAATTTGGAATTTTACCGTTGTTTATTTTGTTTCGTAGTTTTTGCTATTTTTCTCATTTTGTAGTTAGATATTTTTTTATTGTTTTTTTTTAATACTCGTCAAATGTCTGTTTTTCTATTGTAATAACAGCAATGATATTGACAAATATTATAACAATTCTGTCATTGTCCTCAATGGCATTATAGTAAATGCACCCATCTACATCTAGTTACGATTTTACATTGAATTTTCTGCTCCTTTATTTAAATTGAGTCAGGACCGATAAATTAGTTTCTACCTAATTAATTATAGAGTTGCATGGTACATTTTTTTATTTAATTACTAGTGAACTTATCTTGGGAGCACACACTGAATAAGTGGGTAAACATTTTCTTGGGAGAGAGAGAAGACAAGTTACAAAAACAGTTTAAGACAAAAGAGTAGCGAAAACCAGAAATGAATCCGGGCGGGCGGAGTGCTTCCGCCCAACCCCGACGGCGAGGGCGCGGAAATAACACGGGAGGCGCTCCACAGATCCACGAGCGGCTAGAGGTGCCGGCAGGGCTCAACTACTTACTGCCAGAATACAGTTTCTGTAAGCACTATTCTGTGATTTCACTTGCTTTTTCCTCTAATTCCCATTTCTATACATTAACACCTGTAATAGATTAAGCTGTTACCGATATTTTTCTTAGTCCTCAAAATTGAAGAAAATCATGTACCATCCAGAACTGTCCTTATTGCATTAGCTCCTTAAAAATATATCGGCATCAGAAATAAACAAACGCGGAAAACTGCCACTCCATTTTCATTCAGATTAATTGTTTCAGCTCTGATAGAATGTGAAGCACTATTGTTTGCCGCACTCACCGAGTATACTGTTTGTGGATACGGTGGCACGGGTTAACAGAGTAGAGGGATGGTCATTTAGTGGAAGGTAGCCCGCCCCGCCGCCCCTCGCCCCCCGCAAGCCGTGTCTGCAGCACAGACTGATTAAACGATCCGCTGTCTGTCTCTAAACTTGTTTGTTTTGGGGTTCTCATCGATACTACGTATTCCACTTTTAAAACTTCGAAATTCGAAAATGAGTGCCGAACTTTATTTTCAGTTTCATTAATAATTTTCCGTTCACCACGTTGGGCATGGAGTGTGTGTGACAGATTTTAGAAAGATTGGCAGGGCGAACGGATGAGCGTTTTGAAAGGAAAGGAAAGATCTTTGATACATACTGTTATTAAATTAAGTAATCGTAGGTACTTGTTTGTAAAACTTATTAGGCGGTTTTCTTCTGGTTTATAAACCCCGGTTAAATTGGGCATGTGGACGATCCTCGACTTTTATACGCTGCATTAAGGCAGACTCAATAAATCCAGATTTTTTTCCTGTACAAACAATATTTGAGGGTAACGTTGATAGGAGATGACCTACTTATCTATTTTCCAACTAGGTCCAGTTTCTATTTACGGCTTTCCAATTGATTCAGATGCTATTTAGATTTCATATATTATTGTACCTATATCACTTTTTTACGATTATTAGCTTGTGGCTAAGTAAAAAAGTCGCGCAGATCGATCGATCATAAAGTTAAGCTACTCTTGGCGCGATCGGTCCGTGGATGGGTGACCATCTGGTGGGTCCCGGCTGTCATTTGGCCATCTTTGACAGT
>JAKRBP010001317.1:191291-202048 GCA_022398575.1 Heliothis subflexa | reverse complement strand
TGGCGGCTTGGCGCTGCAGCAGTTATGAATGACAGCGCTCGTAAACAACGCATTTTATGACGTCATTGTGCGCTTTCATCGTGACGGATGAGCGCCGACGCACGCGCCGCACAGCTGACACACTTCAATCACGAGGTCACATTGTCCTAGGAGCTTCCTCATAAAAACTATTGTTTCAAAGTACATTACAATTGTTTGACGAGCAACTGATGTTGTTCAATTTTATACCGCTCTATGACAGTGATCTCGTTAAACAAAATGTAGGTACCTACGTATCTATCTATACCCGCTTTAGACTGTTTAGCAAACCAAACGGTTAAGGAATGAATTGTCAACACGTAACGTAGTGCAGGTCACTTAATGCTAGTCATTTCCTACAAGTTGATTTGTAGCTCCGCCTTCCGAGAACGAACTAAATCGGTCAGGATAATTATAGGAAACAATAAATATTGCGTGTGGAGCGCCACAAGACCGCCGGCCGCGCTCACGCCTCACTCCAGAGCTGGCGCGGGCCGACTGCACGAAATGTGGATTATCACTATAACTGCTGTTTAACTTGTCACGTTTAACTGTGGATTAATGAGTCTCCAAAGGAAACCAAACAAATTATAAGAAACAAACACAAGCATTGAACAGTTTATAAGCTATATTAATGACGAGACTGAGTCCCCCTTATTGACACCTTACTAAGTGTGACATGCAAGCGACGACCCACTGCGTATCCATCTCGAAAGAAGTCCATTTACTTAGAGTCTAAGTAAATAGACTTCTTTCAATGAGATATCCTTACAGTAACTACTAGTAACTAGTAGTATGTTAATGTTGCACTAATATGTAGTTTCAGTAAGGATATCACTTGGATAAAATGTCCTGTGGTGCACGAGTACGGAGCGGAGTGGCTCTGGAGTGGAGGGACATTAAAAGAATATTAGTTGTAAGCTGCGATTCGCGTGCGCGACACCAACGCGCCGCATGCAACGTGCGCGCGCTGCAGGACACACGCCACTACTTCTTACACAACACAACAAAGACACGCACGTACCGTGACATATCGAGAGTGACCTGTGTTAGCAAGGTCTTACGAGCAAAGTTGTGACGTCCCGATGTTCTCGGTGGCGTGTCTCCCCAGAGCCGCGTGCACTGAAATGACGCCTCAACTTGAGCATTCACAAAACTTTATTAATATTGGCTAAATATAGAGCGCACTGGATCCAACAATTTATGGAGACAGACGGGCTAAGTTTCTAGACTAATTCCGAGCTTGGTAAAAACAAACCTTATTTAAATTTTATGACAACAGAATATAAGTTTTAATCTGTTTTGTGGAAGGTTTAAAAGTTTTGTGTCGGTAATCCGGCGGGTTGTGTGTTATTATTAGTGACACGGAGCACGCCGCACACGCTCGAGTGTCGGCGCTGCCCGGCGCGGCGTCGGGCGTCGGGCGTCGGGCGCTGAGAGGTGATCTCGTTACGAGCGCTCTAGATTTCTGTCTGGCGTGAAACATTGCTTTATGATAGCATCTTTTGAAACTACTTACGGGTAAATCTCAGCTTATAACGGCGCAGACTGATTGATGAGCTATTGATGTTCTTGCATCACAAGACAGGTGATCTCCAATGACACAGAGCGTCTAGCTTGATATGTACCTACTTACTCACTGAATTGCGCCATTTACCTTTAACGATAACCAAACCATAACCAACCGTAAAATTGCTACCCATTGGTCAAATCAGCGATTTAACAAGCTGAAAATTCGGTTATTGTTATAGTCGAATGGTGGTTAGTTTCCCTTGAAACACGGTTAAAGAAAACAGCTACTGAAAAATTTAAAACCATTATTCTTCTATTCTGTATACAAATATCATACGAAAAAGAATCGTAATAGTTTTGAGAATTTAGGCGGAACTGCGCAAGTCCGGCCTCATTATAAGTTAGTGGGGTGAAGGTCTGGGACGATAAGCCTGCTTACCGGCCGTCACGTTCTGAAGACACGCCGTCAACAGACACGCTCCTCAAATATAACTTGTATCGATTCTCTCTGTCCATTTGCAGGCCACGACGAGTGAAACGATATGAAACTATTATTAGTTCAATTGCTCCAGTGAAAAGATAAAAATACTGAATTGTTTTAATATCGTTAACTTGATCACTGGTGTCAGTAACAAAGAACGAGCTTGTGAAAACTTATCTCACGCATCTGCGACCCCAGCGCAGTGGAGTTCGTTCCTCGCATACCCCTACAACGCATAGCAATTGCAACCGATGGGTGTGTTGTTATCAGTAGTAATTCCGCATAGTTGTGCTAGCGCTTAGGTAAGCAAGTTGCGGCCACGTCCGTCACACAAATAGTATCGCTGCAGACATAACATCCGCCGGTGCTGGCGGCTCCTCGCGACCGGCGTCGCGCACCTGTCTGCCTCGTCAGACCTGCACCATGCACCTGACACGGGATGCACTACTTATTACCTTTATTATAACGTTCTTGGTCATCCCAGTACTTCATATGCAGCCGTGTATGCTCAGGGTTCAGTGGGCGCCAATATTTGCGCCGCGGAATGTGATCGCGTTATGTTGTGCAAACTCGTTCACTTGTTTGTTTGACAAAACTATTGAGTAGAAAAACACAGTTCCAATGTTGGAGTCATGCAAACACACACACATGCACACCTACACGCATAGACGTGTGCGTTAGTGTTCATGTAGATCTATTTATTTTAAAGGCTTCCGTGCACTGCGGTGTTATTGCACGAACGTAAATATGTCAGGTATGTTACATTCTTCGCTTGACGGTCACATTAATTATATAAAAAAAAACATTTTATGATGCTCAATGTTCATTGTTAATTTTCAGAACAGAAACTTATACAGGCACCGGGTGTACCTACTCAAAGCAAGAAGTTCTCAGCGACTTTAGTCCTACAGGTTAAATAAAAGTGCAAACGAGAAAAACGCTGTTCTAAGAGTATGTGTGTGAAGTGAAAGAAAGTACAAAGTTGAAAGAATCCTCGACAATGTGTGGGTAGTGAAACCTCGCGCAAAGAGAATATTTTAGCATTCATTATGTGCTCCTTATTTGTGTCGCTCCTACTCTAACGTGTCATGGGATTTTTCTTTTGAATTTCAATCGCCAAAGTTCCTATGTAGGTATTGTATTTATATTTGATCTGAAAAAACAACTAGATACAACATAGAAACAACGAAGTGTAACATTTGTAAGAAGCCCTTCAAAATTAACTTCATTTTCATTTACTTACTCTATACTTTAGCCAAGGAATAACTGTCTGTTGCGATGTAATGTGTTACAACCCTTACAATAACAATCTAAGCTAAATTCAGTGTAATGTAAAATAAATAGCGGTTGATCTAGTGTGTATGTTTATACCCGCGCGCGCGGCGGCCCCGGGTGGACTGCGCCTATTTGTGGCTGTTCTTAACTCACACATGTTAAAGGAAAACGCACATAAGCGGGATATGTAGATACAATAACCGAAATGGCCAAACATGACTTAGTGAAAGACATCAAGTAAAATTAGAGACGAAAAAAATTAACTCAGGAACTCAGAATTCAAATTACCCTGTAACAAACCCTGTAAAGTGTGTTCGTGAAGCCTCGCGTGAGCGCGGGGTTAACGACCGATTACACGCACACACGGGCGCTGGTGACGTCACCAGTGGTGTGGTACACTCGCGCACCAGTGAGCGGCCGCGGGGTCATGTCTGCACTCACGGGATCATCTCGTACGTCTCTATCTTGTCTATAAAATATACATAAAGCAGCATTCGATTAGCTGATGAAGTGTTGTGACCTGTAAGTGAGCTACTTATCTAGGAACTAACTAGGAATAAATGGATTTCCATCTGTGTAATCATAGTGTCTGCAACTAATTATAAATGCGAAAGTAACCTGTTGATGGGTCTATCAGGCTTTCACGCCAAAAAAACTAAACCAATTTAGTTAAATAGATATTTTAGAGCCTGAAAAAGGACATAGGCTATTTCTTATCCGGGTGCGGGAGGTAGTTCCCTCCGGCCGCGGGTGGAAACGCGGGAAACAGCTAGTATACATTTCTCATACTCATGTACACGAGTGATCCTCGACAAATATCCTATGCGTGCGCTGCGGTTGCGACTGGCTCCTGTAGCAGTACATACCTACAATCAAATGTTTACGTTTATCTGAGCGTGAGTTCGAAGGAACCACGTGTTCCTGTTTATCCGCAGCTCTGTACATACTACTCCGTACCTCCGAGTGAACTCGTTCGCGTGCACTCGTAAAACACAAATCCTTTTCCAGTGGAGCGTTCATCGCGTACGCAAGTGCCGCGTCCCACTCGGTGCGATACCCTCCATGTCTAGCGATAAATAGACAAGTGTCACCCAAACATAAAGCAAAGTTTGTTCATCAATCTCGACATATTGCCTGAAGATTTTCCCGCTCGATGCGTTCAGTTAATACAGTTTTTAGCAGCGCTCAATATCGTTGGCATGTGTGTCAATGTCGTGGCAAGTATGGTAATATTCCCAAACTTTGCCAATAAAGAGGAGCGGCCAGGGGGTGAGGTGCAGCGAGCGCGCGGGGTGGGGGGAGGCCACCCCCGGGACCGTGTGTTTGTCCACGGGCTTACTGCGGCATCGGAAGGACGCTGTACACAAGATCTTGGAGTAAAGACTGGCTTTCCTTGCGAGAAGATGTTAATTAAGTCCATAATAAAGAAGCCAAGTTTGGTGATTCGCGTTAATAAATGTAAGGCTTCATTACGTTTTCGTAAAACGCGTGGGTTTTGATTTAGACTTAAATAATAGACTAGGCAAACTTCTTTAATTATGAATCTTATAATGATGACGATACGCGTCGGATAATGTCTGGAAATCTCCGCAGTTCCCGTATCGTTACTTGAATGGAGATACATGACAACCCTCTGGTCGAGCGATATCTACCAGTTGGAGCGAAACTTTTAAATGTAAAAGTTATACATGTCTCATCGGGTTGAAACTATTTGCGGCACATATTCCCATTACGTACAATTTCAATATTTGTTGTGAGTGCTATACAGTAAGTAAGTGCACGCGCGAGGTATTATGATAATGCTCCCGATCTCGTTTATTATTGTATTGAATTTAGTTCGCTTAGGATCATCGCCTGCAGCTATTTTGACATGCCACGCTTCGGGAGTCAATGATTTGCACAATTTAGGTTCATTCCGATTGCTGGTGACCATTCAATTAAATATTAGTGACTACTTCAAGCATTATTACATTATTTCAAGCAGTATAGTTACTTTAGAGGACTTGTAGGGGAATGAGACTAAATGAGAATGATGTTGCTATAAAATTATCTTAACCTGATGTGGACAATTGTGTTTCACGGTAAAGCTTTCTCTTATTATGCTCACGAAGAACACATTGAATGTTGTACACGGGTGACAAAATAACTGTATTTATTAGGAAAATGGAGAAGGCATTTTCTCGACGGGTGACACAAAAGAATGCTTCACGAAAAGTTTCAATACTACAAAGAGAAATAATACTCAGATGAATGTGGAAAATACGAGTTTATTACTTGTTTTGGAAAGACTGGAGAGTAACAGGTTAGCTTTGTATTTAGTCATAGCTCTCATGTGTAACTTCTGCAAATCATAGTACAGAGTATGATTTCACTAAGATATTGGTGAGTCCTCATCCATTGTAAACTCGTTGATATTTTTTAACACCTGATAGAAAGAAATATGTACAACATAACTAAACGAACAGCGGATGAACTCAAGCTAGAACAAATAAATAACTCAAATTCTGTTGAAAATAACTCCCAGACGCGGCGTGTAAACAGTCTGGCCAGGAATAACGGTACTACGGCGACCAGAGCTGGTGCACTGAGGAATGCTTCGTACCTGTACATGTTTACCTTTTCATTATTTTCACATGTGGTGTATAAAAATATCATAATTATGACATTGGAGTAAGTGAATTTAGCGAGGTCTCACGGCCGCAACACGCTGCCCTCTGAGTGCAATATAAGTCAGAGGGAACAATGCCGGTCACAATGATAAACAGTACAGCGCAGCGCAACGGTACAGCGCAGTTGTTGCTTCAGGAAAAACAAATGCCGTCAGCTGGTGCGGCCGACTCACTTTACGCGGATCGCGCAGATATTGCGCGCTCGACATTTTACTAGTCTGTTGTTGTTGCGCTTATACAGCAATTTAATTATTGATGTCATCTAATTGTTTACTTCGAAT
This sequence comes from Heliothis subflexa, assembly GCA_022398575.1. Lineage (NCBI taxonomy): Eukaryota > Metazoa > Arthropoda > Insecta > Lepidoptera > Noctuidae > Heliothis > Heliothis subflexa. Next base: position 195,812 of record JAKRBP010001317.1, on the reverse strand, counting down.
ACTTTTCATTAAAGGCTTAGTTCCCTTTTGCTGTCAAGAATATTCAACGTCTAGTCAGGCAGCTTAGAAACCTAACCCACTGGGCTTGCGAGACAGATTGTGAGAACGCGTAATGCCAAAGATAGGGTCGTACTCGTGACAGCATTCACAGACACCAAATGCTAAATCCTTTAGCTACTATGTTTCATAATGTCAAAACTGCTTTACGTTCAACTTTCGGCACATTGCGGAAAAATTATAGAGACATTTGAAAGTTTCAGCGTAAAAGAATTTTTAATTATAATATTTCAGCTCAAAATAATTCCAGTGTTGGAATTCCAGTGGCATTACTATTTTATGGTTCATCACATAAAAATATATATTCGTAGACTTTTTAGCAGTTAAGATCCAGTTTAATGCGGAGTGGAGGTGCTCAGCGGAGCGGAGTCGCGCGGCGCGACACGTCCGAATGTCTTCATCGCCGTTGTATAAAATGTTAAGGGCCCTTTAGTTGTTTTATGAATTTGAGTTTGTGGAAAAACTTGCTTGTTACTTTGGTAAAGAGCTCGTTCAGCTAACTCCCTAGTTAAATATAGTGGTCTCATCATTTAGGCTGAGTTACGAGGCGACTTCCCATTTGCTTTGGCATTTATGTCGTAAGAGGCCTCACTGAGGCGTTATGTATTGCGGTCAGCGCGCCTCCCGACCATCCTGCTATTATGTCAATATTTCCCAAAGATTGGCGTTATGGCGGTCCCTCAGGGAGGTCAACGTTCACACACCACTTACGAGTTGAGTTATAATCGTGATAGAACTATTATGTCAAATCGGACGTGTAATGGGATAACTTACTTATCGTCGTAAAAGTTTTGCAACAACTTTATTTGCATTGAGGTTTTCATTCAGCGAGGGATGTGTAAACAAATCATTTCTGCGATATTATTGCGCTGTATTGCACCGACTTGTTGGATAAATTGTTGAAAGGAAAAACAGTTGAAGTGGTCGAAGCTCGACCTGTTGCCATCGACGTTGCTATTTTTCAATATAAATTCTGTTATTCGTCATACAGCAGATAAATGATTTTCCTAAATAATTTTATATGTATAGAACTCTGTTTTTTCGTGTTTCTCCTATAGATTGAACATTTATTAGTTTATACTTATGTACTGAAAGCGGTGTATATAATCCTGTATCTTGGCGCACAGTAGGGGCCACGTTGCGTGCGCGACTGCACCGTGCTGACTCGAGCACGTGAATGTTGCAGCAAGCGAGATGACGCCTTGGGACAGATCATACGACTCGTGTCTGTGTGACACGATCACCTGATGATTTGCTAATATAATAAGCATCTTGAGATTGAGTGAAATTACGTGAAACCGAAGACTTAATCGTGTCTTTTGCTATAGAAAACCTTAGTATTCTTGGTACAGTTCCTGTCTTCTAAACGATTATCTTCATACTTGGAAACACCTGCTGAAAACACTGCCAGTTTTTTTACTTTTCGAATGGTGTGACACATTCAATGTTTTTTGACCGAGGACCTCAAAAAAGTTGTTATAGAAGAAATGATAACTATTTGTAAATAATACCTATACATATATAATTAATTCTACATTAATAATTGTCGGAAATATGCGAGTTGTTCCACACACATAAAACATGATTATAATTACCCGGCGAGGGAGCGCGGGTACAATTAGGCAGCGTCACGCTGAGCGCTCGCGACACTGTTGTTGCTGCTCCCTGTGTTCCTGCAGATGTATATTGTTTTAGTAGACGGCTTGCATGCCAGGGACTTGTGTTGTATTTCAAATTACCTTTAACATGGTATAGTATGCAGTATTCACGTAAATAATGGGGTGACAATTTGTAAAGAATTTTTTGGTTAACATTCCGTTGGCCCACAAACCGAGTGACTGTATTTGTTTAGGCACTTTTTAACTATTACTATCGCCTAATAAATGTGTCCGGACTGTATGAATTCAACTAAAATATTTTCATAAGTTGGACATACAACTGGCATTTACTGTGAACATTGATCGAGTAGTCCGGCCGCCACACTGACCACACCGAGTGGCTCACAGCCGCGAGTGTTCGTTACAAAGTGTTCGCGCCGCACCACACAACAAATGTAAAAAGTTACAATTGAAAGCTATGGTTTTGCCGCACGGGGTTTTTCTGTTTCACCTATTTGCCAAAAAGTAGGCTGGATATAACTAACGGCTCATAACCGTTGAGTTTTGTTTGTGAGCTCGCGGGATGCACGCCGCACCACCGCCGACGACGACAAAGTTTTTATTCATGGAATGAGCCCAGCCTTTGTACGAAAATAAAAATAAATAATAGAAGAATATTATGTTATATCCCCACTGAGTTACGCCGAACGAATAATTTGACAAAAGCTTTTGTATTTATGGGCTTTTTGTGTTTTGACGCAGCAGTGTATGCGGGGACGTATTGTGAACTCATGTTACACGATGATGCTTGTTTAATTATACTAAAACAACAAACGGTTGAACGATTTTCATCAAATTAAAATCAAAGTTTGTAATCGACTCTATTGTATTCTATCATAAATTGACTGAAAAACGACTGAAACGTATGAACGTTATGTAGTTTTCCATTTTTTTATTAATAAAAAAATCAATGTATAGGTATAACGGATAGTGTCAATAACAATATGAGCGTGAACAAGATAACGGCGGGTGTAATATCAGCGCCGCTCCCGGGGGAATGCGCTGAAAGCAAAGTTAGTCGCGTGCGCACACCGACCGCTACGCTCAGAAGTACCACACGGATGTTACATGGGGGAACGTATGACCTGAACTGCAGCTGCTGTAAGTTCCTCACAAACAATCATGTATCTGTCAAAGGGCTTACTGGAAATTTTAAGAATTGTCGACAAGACGAATAGCAGATGTTAAGCTCTTTGTTTTTTCAGTCAGTATTTTTAATAGAGAAAATTACTACAAAGCGTTGCAGGCATCATAAGTTTTCAATTATTTCAGCTAGTGTTGCAGTTTGTTCCAAATGTACCCACGGCATGTACCTCCGGCGTGTAGCCGCCATGAGGCGATCAGTATCGGTACACTGCAGAAACTTGCAAACTTTTTAATGGATTGTATTTTTTTGCTTCAGTTCTGAAAATGCAAATAATGCGCAGAGTTTAGCTGTCCCCACTGACCTGCTTCGAAACAATCTCCGGTAATATTCAATGAGTTTCTGAATTACATTCGATATGTGTAACACAAGCGGCGGCGGCTGACCTGCACAACTCGCCCACAGGCTGCACTGAACCTATATGCGCTGGTAACCATTCAACTTTCTCTAACAAATATCGAACATTACCTATTTATACCACAACGTCAACCGTAGCAGTATCTTAATTATATCCATGCTCATTTGGTTACCTGGCAAGTGCCTATTACACCATAAGCTGTTATTATTCGAACTAACGAAATGTACGAGAAATCGAGTCACGGTAGAACTGCACAAAAAAATAGCGTAGCCGACATGGAATTTGTGAAACATTTGTGTCAGTGGCCGGCGGCCGAACATTCCGAGACTGTTGAGGAATCCCGGTGCTCCGGACGCTCAAACTTACTCCCGAGGGCAAAGACTCTTGTCACTGAACACTATCATTATAAAACAGCAGAAAGCTTAGAGAAGGCCCACTGGCATGTATTGTTTGATGTGATATCCTTTCAAGTAGTCTAAGGACTTGGAAAGAGTTATTGCCATTGTTTCAGTGATTGTGGTAATCGTTGATTAAGATTTTGTCAAAGTTGACCTTATGTTTAGTGCCTGCCAGTGTGCTCTAGTAATGGATCAGTAAGTGAAATACATCGCGGTGTACGGAAGCCCGTGCTCGCGAACTTCTCAGCCGAGGGACATGTCTCATCGATTGCTACGTACAGTTGTGTTGGTGGTGACTGTACCAACTTACTTGAGCTATATCTTAATCGGTTTGCAGCGTACCGTCTGAAGCTGTAAATGCTATATCGTCCATGCCTAATGCCAACATGCTGACACTAATATTCTGTTCTATGCTGTGTTTATTGAGAGTGCTGTTTTCCGTAACGTTTCTATATTTTTCCCAAATGTTTTCCTGCGTGTTTTTATTTAACATATTTCGTAAAAAAATAATGATAAGGCAGCAGCGTGTTGAAAAAGACACCTGCGCTGAATAAACTGTATCTCGTTGTAAACTAAATACTTGGTGCGTAGCTTTATAATTCGTGAAACAAGCAGTGTGTACGTATCTGGAATATTATGATTAGAGTGGTAGATACACCGGCAAGTGTGAGCTCACGGCTCGTGAATCTCGTTTCATATTTGTTCGTCTGCCGAGTAATGTTTCAGATTGTTTTCGTGCTCCGAATACTTCGCGATACATTACCATAAATTACTATTAAACTAGAATTGCCTTGATGATATCATTTATTGTCACTCTACAATTGCCTCTAGATGTATGTGATGCGAAATTGATGACAATCTACTGCTACATGTATATGTTATGGACAAGGTGATTAATGTGGGCAT
>JAKRBP010001317.1:70613-84541 GCA_022398575.1 Heliothis subflexa | reverse complement strand
TTCATGGCTGAAATGATGATGATGATGATGAAAAATGGTTTAAGAAAAAAAAACGGATGCAGTCGAGAAACTAAAAATAAAAATGTAGGACCTAGAATCCAGTGTCCAGGTAAAAATAATGGCATAGAAAAGGCGTTCTTGTTAAAAGCAACGTTTTCATCGAAATATATTAGAGCGGGCTGTTGCTTTGCCAACCGTCTCTTGCAATCTACCGGCGCGGATTTACGTACTTATCGAAGCGAAAAGCCGACGCGAGAGCTACTTTTACTGTCTGAAGTAAGCACTTTGGTGGCCGATAAGAACCTTGTATTTAAGATTTGATACATCTCATCGAAAAATTTGACGTATTTTTCACATAGATCGCGATATTATCTACCATTGTATTGTATTCGAAAAATTGAAACTAAGTATTCGGGTTAATATTCAGTACATTTTAACAGCATGTAATTAATTTCTAATTAAGAAAATCTAAATCGTTCACACATATCAAAGCAACAGCTGTTAAACACACATGTCGATCAGCAGGTTACATTCCCATAAGCCCTTGGCCAAGCATTTATAATTCACTGAGCACGCCAAGCCGTTCCAACTACCGACCCGACGTACACATTTACAATAATGTGTGTCGTTACACACCGACAGGTGTGTTGTGTACACTTGTTACTCAACGGATCAGTTCGAGAAACAAAACGACACAGAACACGTTTCAGATGTAACCACAAAAACTTTCAGCCCGTGCAGAACGCCAAACCTCGTTTGTTTCTGAATTTGTTTTGCCGCGTGAAAGAATGACGTACTAAGAACCTTAGCAAATGTACTTTTTCGGCATTCCCGTTCATCCATTACTTTAGTTTTGTTATATTTGCTACATCTTTCTATTGTGTTCGCCTTTTATGTGTAGGATCAGATTAATTAAACATCTTTAGTGTCTTTTAATTCTACCTCTAAATTGACTTTATTTATAATAATATATACTCGAATATACTATACTGTTTAAGTCGAGTTACACTTGTCACCACAATAATGACTATAAATATGAACCCAGTAAGCAGTAAAATTTGTGATCATCATTTCCGTGTGTAAATACGGAAAATAAAATCAAATGTTTTTTAAATTAGTCTTTTTATCTATTATATATGAAAGAGTAAGTAGGTAGACATGTAGTTTTTCCGTTATATACAAGTTCAAAGTTATTCTGAATGTAAAAATGTGATACGTTACGTGACGTACGTATACCTAGTCGTACTCAGATCTCAAGACTTCGCCTGTTTTATTATAAAATGATGACTTGCACTTTCCCGATAACATTTTCATTGGATAACAATTTTCATTTGCTGATATTGAATGCACAAAATTTGATGACACGGTTTTATTACTACGTACCAACTGATGTGCGTAGGCTAGCTGATTAAATATTAATTTTAATCCTAATCAACGGTGACCACGACAAATAATGGGAAAGCCCTTGTGCAGAGATCACACAAAGCTCTTTATGCCGCGTTAATAACAGTAAGGCAATTATGTAGTTCAGTATTGTACAAGATTTACAAAATTCCCAAATAAAATTCAAAGCAAAATAATGTCATTAAACACTTCACTAAAACACATAGATACACTTAGCAAGCTTGCGGTGCTAAAAGGTTTGTGGAGCACCTGGGAAAGAGGCGCCATAGGGAAATTCGACGGCGGAGATGAAACGTACATAAGTAAAATTGTTAAGATATATTTAGAGCGGGCTGCACTCAGCTGGGCGAGAGCTCAGTTAACAGCAGATTGAATCATAAAGCAACATTGACGTCATCGCTTGCTCAACTGTATCGACTTTCAGGCAAAACGTTAGCGAAAGTGCCCACAAGATAAACACGTAGCTAGCCAACTATGAATCGAACACAAATAACTATCTACTATAATAATGGATTAAAATTTATTGTTGGAACACACCCACAAAACGCTGTGCAGGGAATAAACTATCAGAATATGTAACAAACAGATTCTTGTAGAGTAAACGTAGAAACAAGCGAATTGATATAAGTCATGGAAATAAAAATAGGAAACTGCAAGCACGTGTACTTATAAATAAGCAGAAGTTCCTCGGGTATAAATATTGTTTTATTAAACCTGTATAGGTAGACTAATTATGATTTAATTAAACTTGCGAGAAACGCTAGAGTTTATCAAAAACATGGAGTTCATTTGGTAAAATAGTTTGTCAAACACACGAGCTCGAGGATCGGCCATCACCTTGTGCTGTGTTTGTGTTTATAACTGAAACTTATTAAATGAAGTAAGCAGATGCCACGCGACGGTACCTCTGCAATGGGTCTAGACTGTAGAGAGCTTTATTATATGAACAGCTTTTGAACAGTTAAGTAATTGAACCATTACTACTAACTCATAAAAAAGAAGTAATTTACGAACAAGGTATATTACATTGAAATTGTCGAAAGAAATAAATTGAAACTCTTTACCTAACCGTATCAAACTGATAATGCGTATTGATGCAGGCAATCTATCCAGAGACAAGATAATACTCGTACTTTCGATGTAGGTACTGTACCTACATTAATTATAAGAAATATAACCCTGAAGTTAGAATTTCCTTTATCAATTTCTGAAAAAGTCAAGAATTTGTAAACAGTTTTTCTAATCTAGAATAATTTTGGTTCGCAATGTTGTGGCTACAGATACACCGTCGACGTGAAGAATTTTCCAATAGTACGCCATGCGGCACACGCCCGCAGCGTCCACGTGTAAACGAAAATCACAGTAATTACAGATTGTCAGAGATTGTATACGTAAAAGCGGTGTTGAAACTTGATGTGGACCTTTCGAACTATTTGACTCATTCTACTACGTGTGGCTATCGGAGGTCAGCTCGCTTCTACACGCTTTGATCCCTAAATTTCTGTTGAATAACTTTTTAACGTAGCAATTTCTACTGAATATTCGAACTAGTTACCGAAAAGAATGTTTTAACGTTATTTATAGTTGATATTTTAATATTGAGTAAAAATAAATAAAAACTGTTTTCCCAGCTTTGCGTGGGAATGATGAAGGTATGGCTCTATGGAGATGGTGCCGCCGGCGCGGGCGTCGCAAATGAAGCCGATATCAATAGGTAAGTCGAGTAATGCTATGCTCGTGTATCTTCTTATAAGCATGCGTAGGAAAATTAGCACAAATCAGTTTTAAATTCCTTCGTGGCCTTCTATATTTGTACCTACTTCAGAGAATATGTCAAAACTAGCAGAAACAATCTAAACAAAACCTCCATAACACAAATAGATATGTGTGAACTACGGCCTATTCACTATTCATTTTTGGAAATGCAAATAGCAGTCCGATAGAATCGGGCATGACAGTTGGGACCAAATGTAACAGTAACAATATTAGGCAGTTAATGTACAGTATCGCCTATTGTTAGTACCGACAAACAGAACCTGTGCAGTATTAAGTGTAGTGCTCGTGTCGCTTTGTTTAGCCACTTTCCCGACTCGTTAGGCAGACACAGACATGCGTTTGGTCAAACAATACCTGTCCGGCCGCACTGCTCACAGATCGGTCTCTTTGATCAGTGTATTCTGTCTACACCACTCTGAGACGTGGCAGCCCATAGAGGAAGCTGCCCTTGTCATGTACAAACTCAGTTAAACTCGCTCACTTACCGAATTCCGCATAAGCGGCTATACGTGCACTGCAAAAACGTTCCAAAATATTCCACGAATATACTTTTTCTACATTATTTCAGTAACTTTCCTATAGAAGAAATACAAAGAAAAGTTTTTATTCTACCCGTATTTGACGTTTTATATTAGACTTTTCTAATTTATCCTTACTTTTCATTTTTCTTTTAATATAAAAAATATACCTTCCATAACCTGTAATCTTAGCTTATTTTGAAGTTCCAAATGAAGGCAATGTAACAATAAACGAAATTGCTCCACGTATAATTATAGATTCCTCGCATAAATCAGACGCTACGTTCATTATTTCGTATATTAAACGTTACGCAGACACAATAAATGTACCTAACTGTATAGTATAATGATTTGTGGCTGACATATCTGGTTAAGTAACTTGAGTACGACCATTTTCAATTGAAAGGGACTTTTCAGTTCAATGTGTGAGACACCGAAGAGCTTTCACGTGTTTTTCTTCGAGTGCCTAATAGTATAAACAAAAGGACGTCTATTTTCACTACGTCTTCTTCTAGATTGATCATGAAGACCAGCTTCAGTGAAAATTAGGAGCATGTTTTTTGAGAGTTGTTCCATGTATGAGCCATAATTGATACAAGGTCTATCTTGTCACAAAAATACACAATTATTTTTATTTAAGCAAATGTCAGAATAGCCTATTGCGAAAATATATTATTTTTGTATTAAAAATATTCAAATTACTATAAATGGTTTCCACGAAACTAAATAACTTTATCTGCTAGGTATTCAACATTCTCGTGAAAATGAAATTAAAATCTATTTTGTTTCAAGTGGTATCAGTTTGAATTTTGCAATTGAAATTATAAAATGTTCTCTCACATGTTAGCAACTTTGACTCAACAAGAGTAATATCTAATTTATTCGAATGAAGGCTACATTAACAATAGTATTTCTTAATATTCTGTTCTTATGTAAGAGTCTAAATATTTGATGGTCTGGAATTAAAATATTATATAACAGCTGCTGACGGCTTTCAATATTTATTGCGTCAAGTCTCAGAAGCACGGTCGCGGAAACGTCACGTACGAAGTTCGAACATACATTATGTAAAATTGTGTATACGAGGTGGCTCGTCTTGTTACGCACAAGTCCACCATGATTGATGGTAAACAAACATCATCGTAGCTATATTTTGATGTATATGTCTTCACTTCCATCATACGTGTTGTATAAAATCGGCTTCTTTTCAACGCGTGTGCTAATACGTGAAGGAGACGTTTAAACAATTGTTTGTATTCTCGTGAAACCGGGATTATCTAATTAACGTTCAACTGTCTACGTTACTACGACAACGGTCATCTGGGGTTGTCATGGGGATATCATGTATTATTATTGTGACCGGATAATGTGATTATATCATATTTACCGAGTGTGGGTATTGACGTAATTGAAGGACGTAAGGCCTTAACCTTCGTCTACGCGGTTGTTTTTTTTTACTAATTATAACATATCAGCCATTGTGAATAGATTAATTAAAGCACAGATTATCACTGTACTCGTGTAAATAATAAAGATGATGCAAGTGTGTAGCCAACGCGAATTCAGAAATTATTGTGAATTTTAAATAAAACACAACGATGAATTTCATCATAAATAATTCGTTTCAAAATGATTATAATATCCGGTTAATTTTTTATCAGAATGACCCGTAATAGACGGTAAAATATTGCAAAATTATTTAAATTTAACTTCATTCCCTTATTGTAATTGTTATATCAAGTTTCGCTATTAATAAATCTTAAATTTCGCACATAAATCTAAGTAATTAAACGTTGTTTTGTATTACAAGTGACCGCTTAAGGAATATTTTTAATTTTGCCTAGAACGTTAACGAACGGGCTCAGGCTGATATAATTTAGCAACTACCCGCCAACTGCTAATGAAAGAGGAAACAACAACCATTTGTTACGAGACCGAAGATTTTCTAATCTCTGCTTCCGATGTTTTCCCAACAGAAAGTTTCTTGAAATAAAATTTAAAAATAACATGACAAATAGACATCTACTTCATTTTTTAGGCCGTTACATTAAAGGAATTCTTCTAAATAAAGTAGTTAATACAGATGTGTTAGAATCCAAAAATAAAAGTAATAAACATGTAGGCAGGTAACATGAAACTATCTAAAATGCTTTCTTAATATAATTTTTCCACACTTTAATAACGAACAGGATTAGTTGAATATACTTAGTAGACTTCATTTAAACAGAATTATGATATATTACACGCATACGTGATATGATCTCTCGGCTCTTTATTAAACGTGAAGTTACATTTGAGTATTTACGGTTTTATATTTCTTATGTTGTAATATTTTGTCTTTTACAAAAGTTAGAAATATAATCAAAGAGTCGAGAATTCAACAAAAGTCCTTTTGTATAATTTTATTCTGAAGATACTAGTACTGCTTTATACAAAAAATATTAACTTTCTACTTGTCTTAGAAACAATTTTATTAATGAGTTCGTTATAAATACTATTTCAATATCTGAAAATCTTTAGATTTACCTGATAGGGCGGAATTAATTTCGCCTCACAAATACATCTGAAATCGGGGGATTACGCGGATAAATACCTAATTGGGGGAGGCTAGTGCGTGACATAAATAAGGCGAGCAAATGTGCCGAGGGGGATACGCCAATCGGACCTTGGTCAAAACCACATGAGCTCATAACATGGTATTCTATTTCACAATGGTGTGGTCATTATACTCGAATCTCTTCGTTACAGAAGCCTGCCTTGCGATGTAACAAGCTCGAACCTATATACTATACCTTTATGGCTTATATTTTAGAGAAAAGACCTTTATTTCTGACCGCAATGGATGAAGTTACAAATAGAAGCCCCGCACAATTTTGATATCGATAGTATTTTATGTTTCTATCTTACCTATAATATGTAAGGCTCTTTACTATGTAATCTATTTAATGTATATGTAAATATTCAAAAACACCTGTGATTTACATAAAATACAATGACACAATAAATAGAAGATCGTGGAAGGTCCAGATTCATGAACTATCCTACAAATTGTTTTAATTCCAGTTCATAAAATAAAATACATTTGAAAGCGAGCGTATTTTATGCAATAACAACACATTTTTTAGTTTAGCGTAGGTAAATATTTAGTTGAAATGATGCTCGTATTTGTTCCGGTGAATAACTGAGTTATATTGAGGTTTATAGCCGCTTAGTTATAAAACGTATCTTCAGCTACATCTGCGATATGAAACGAGAATAGCCATGGTGTGTGGACCTATTGTTAGCAGTCTATTGAAGATTATTTTGAAACTGAAACATGTAGACTGGTGTGTGTCGATACGTACGGAATTTATGAATGATTTGATCGATAAACGAGCTTCCTGAAGTTCAAATTGGGATATGTACTATGAATGTCAATCCGCCCTGCGCTCCCGTATAGCACTTCTACATCAATGTTTAATATACATGAAGCCGCACATATTTCCATAGTTTAATTTAGGTTCGTTGAAGGGTATCGTTGTACGCATTAATTAAATAATTCAAAATTAGATATATTCACGCAATTACTGCGTACTCAAATAAATCGGTACTCTAATATGGGCTCTTTACCTGTAGCCCTACGATAGTCATCACAAAAGCGAAAATACACTAACAGATTACTTCATAACTTTCTGAAAGTTATTTGAATTGCTTTACCCTCTCAAATACCTTGTACCTGAAGGTAATAAATATTTAACTTTCTTCAAATAAAAGAGAACATTTTTAATTTGTTGCCAAAAATCTTTAGCATCTCTTGTATTTAATATTAGTTATATTTGGTAAATATCCGAAGTTTATAAAGACTTTAAGTGCCTTAATTACAAAAACTGAATTCATTACCGTTTTCCTTAAATGTTTATCAAAGCTATACTTAAATGTATACTACAGGCACATAATTTTTCCTAACTAATGTTTCTGAGATATTCAGTAAAGAAAATACGAGGCTTTAGTATTTGTTTACAGATATTTCATCACAGTGGCAGCATTAAAGTACCAATAAGTAAATAAGAAATAGCATAGTACTTACCAAAACACGTGGAGTGAGTAGCGTGCAAGGTGAGCGGTTAGCCGGCAGCGGCGGCCGCATGGTGACCACCACACATGGCGCTGCAGCACCACCAACTGCTCAAGTGCACAGCTCACACCCACAGTCCAAGTACCGAGTTGTAACCAGTTTGTCGAAGGAGAGTGTTGGGTGCTGGCTGGCAGTACCGCCGGGACGTAGCAACACGACGCGAACTGTGTTTACAACAATCGTACGAACGAGTGCGGGGAGGTGGAGCGAGATCGCGCGCCGCCGCTGGGAGGCCGCGAAGCCGACTGCCGCCACGAGCCCGCGTGCTACCAGGGCGGGCGGCCGCGCCCCCGCGCTCTCGCTCCGCGCCCAATGCCTTAAATTCTTCGCATACCTTCTCACACTTTTAAGCGCACCTAAGTGTTTATCGAAGCTCGTACAATCGCGTTAAAAGATGTCTAATCGCTTTCGACACGTACATCGATGTATTTCCCGTTCAACGCTGTCGAGTGAATCCACTTCAAATACGTTAATGTATACAATAACAATAGCTCATTTTAAAGATCATGGTAACAGTAAAAGCAGTTGGACATGGATGAATATAAAAAACTTTCGTCTACAGCAGGCTCAACAAGTTTTTTGTATCTTCATGCACCACATGCCTTCAGTAGGAAATTCTACCTCATCGTGAGTGCTTTGAACAAACACAAATTTTATAAGCCCTAATCTAGTAAATGTAGGCATCAAATATCTGTTCCGTGAATAAAGTGTATTTTTATATCGGAAGCTCCATCACGTTGTATTTCAACCGATGTATATTTTCAGCGATCACCTATTAAATTAAAATGCATATTGTAACGAAATATGATATATATACTTGTATTATTATTATCAAAATAACTCTCAAACAAATAGCCAACTTCCACCGCTAACATGCCGCATATTAATTTAAATCTAACGCATAATTTTGTGACTCATTTGCAAGTAAAATCAACCTCTACAAAACTCGACACCATAATTAAAATATACAAAAATACACACTTTTCTACTGAATCTAATTAGTAATAAGAATTATTCATAAAAAAAACATCTGGTCGGTTGCTTTTGATACACTATTTATGCCTTGGAATTTTTACTCGTGATTGTTTCGAGATTACTTTCCAGCCAATTCTTTTCATAAGCGACTTGAAAGAATTTAATCAAAAGTAACGAAATCAAAACCGGCGGTGGTTTGTAAAACACGTAAAACAGCTGCGTAGTGAGACGAGCGCACTCGGATAGCTGGAGGACATCAGGATTACAATCGTCTGGAATACAGACACGGCTGGAATATTCTACTCCTGAGCGCTTCTCATAATAAAAGGGGAAACAAATTACTTCGAGCGAGCTGGAGGAATGTCAACGACATGGCAATGAAAGCCTGCGTCTGAATGTCCAACGAAAAAATACGATCCCACAATGTTTTCATGCTTAAAATGATAAGAAATACTGAGAAATAAGTCATTTTCTCTTTATAAAGTTTAGCTATCGTCTGAGTTGAGTAGCTTTTGTATGACTATGCCTTATACACAATGTTACTAAGAAAGCATTTTAAATAAGACTGCATACTTAACAAAAATACATTATCTTTGTAACCTATATAGTTTCAATGAAACTTTGTAACCAAATTACACGTACACACATACTCCGATTCGGTTTCCAAATGCTTGAGTAAATGGTATCGCGTGCCTCATGTTTATACTGAGAGAACGAGGTCCCCTCAGTCGCCTGATAACAAATAGAGCAATACAAGCAAACCAACTCCAACTTGTATCTACTTATCCACCTCGTATTTTATCGACCTCATTTACAACCAAAAGGCTTTCCATACAACATAGTTCAAAGTTTGTACCTTTGGAAGTCAATTAACTCAACACAGCCAATTCAGAACTTTCGCTAAGTAAATAAAATTAATTAATCATAATAAGGACTCGTAGTCGCAGTGTACCTGCGTAGCAAACTAATTTAAACTATTTTGTGGACTGACGTAGGCTTGCTACACGCTACAACCCTACCAGGCCTACGACGCACGGCCTACACCACGTAGTCAAAATATCGTAGTCTTCGTAGCACACGTGCAATATTATTTAAGTGAGATGCTCGACGGCTGTGATTGTTGTCATTTTATATACTGAGTAGCATTGTTTTATTATGTTGTGGAACAATAAACAGGATTCATGATGTACATAATGCTTTGTCTTGCGCCCATAAAAAACTTCGTAACGTCTTACATATTCCGTGATTGTAGTCATGAATCTCTGTAGAAACTTGGCGTAAAGCTTTGCACGTTAGTAGCATATTTCTGAGAATTTTTTGTTTAAACTAAGTATAAAATCTCGTCAAACTTTGGAAATGACCATAAGTTTTTACAGGATATATTATTTACTTGCTTACCTTTCCCAAGACAGCACTCTGCGCTGGTATTATACACAAGTTTTTGTACTTGTTGGAAGTTCTGTAAACACTTACCTGCAAGGAAATTAATTAACATGCATTAGTATGATTATGTAGATTCATTGCTGACTTTAAACTAATTGCTTAACAGTTCACATGATAATTTCTTATGAAAATAACTTTTCTTCCTCTCATCAGACTAAACTACAATCTTCATTAATTCATGTTTGTGTAAAAAACAATTTTATTTATTGTGTTGCTTAAAACATAAACATAATTTAATGTATACTCCATTGTCAAATTATTTTTTTAAACTTTTATCGCCAAACCCTTTTGAACTAGACTAATGACAATACTCATAAAACACTAGGCACCGCTAACCATAGTTGTCGATCGCTATTCTTTAATGGACTAGTATTTAAGAAGGACTATTCTTCAGCGATATATTTACACGTCGTCTGCATCCGTTACTGCCCCCTACCCTCATCCCCCTGCCATCGCTTTTCCCCACCATCACAACTTCAGTTTTCTTTTATAAAATTCTGATCACGAGATGGCCAATTTATTGATAACCAATTACGAAATGAGGGATGCATGTAAACCTAATAAACCTAAAGTGACCTATTATAAAATAAACTGGTTGTGTTGAATTAAGAATTAAGTTAAATTAATCAAATATTTGTAAAGAGTCAATGTTAGAGGAACATCTTCTTAATAGCAAGACGTTTAGCGAAGCAAACGAATAATTATCTTAACATTCAGAAAGAAACGGAACTCGGGGCTTCCCTATGTCAATGCGAAGACCTTCTCGTGAATTTATTGGATTAAGTGGCTACTTAAGGAGCAGGAGAAAGTTTTGTAAGTAAGTACACAATCAAATGGATTATAAACCTCAAGATTTGAATGATTAAAAAGTCCAGAGACATTTACCTGATAAGATTACATTTAAAGATAAGTTATACATTTACTATTGCCCGCAAGTTCATCTTTAAACAACATACATGTTTTTTTTTATAACTTACGACAAAAAAGACATCATCTACAAATATTTCAGGTATTTTATATGCCTGTATTACTTAATTAAACAGTGATTTTTTATATCAATAATTAATCATATATTTACAACATTAATTATATTGTACTCTGGCACAAAAATAACCGAAAAACTTGACTCTCACAAAGAAATCTGGGACGACCCTGTTTTTGTTTGCACTGTTTTTAGAAACATACAGATGTGCCGATACGAAAGAAGAACAAACTTCAACAAACATACAGTCATGTCATATCACAAATGGCGCTGCAACACAAAACATTGTGAAGTGGTTGCAGAGTGCGTGCATTAAGCTCCACCGTGCATGAATAATCACAGTTATGAATGAATGATGCAAGCTAGGCCAGTGGGTGCAAATATACGTCAGAGCATGATAGCGACAGGGACGAAGCATGACGTCACGGGCACCGCGTCGCCGCCAGGTCACCTGGCTGACTTGATGCTACTGAGGTAACTCACGTTTCTCTTATGACGTCACTCGAGAAATGAACACGGCAACCCAGTTTGGGATCAATGGCCAATCTACAAAATAGAAAAAATCCAATTCATTATCGCACTTTCTAAGTGTTGTACTTTTGTCCATTTTCACAATGGCTAGACCTGTCGTAGATTTTTATGTAGATACTGTCACAGAGATACCGGCCCTATTCTAATTTCACTTATTTATCGATATTCGATTTCCAAGGTGATTATGATAAAAAATGAACCGATTCACAATTAGCGCAAATATACAATGAAGAAACGATCTATTAGCTTTTCTAATAAAAATACCTTAAACTACCCTAGCTAGATGAACCGATGACAACCGCAATAAGATTTGCATTTGCAACATACCCGTCGTCTCCATTCTGATTAGCCTCGTCCGTGGCTTCAGCCTCGGTGTCCACTCCATTGCAATGTTCCACTGTCACTTCAGGGAGCTCACTCATGTCCAACGTCCACTACACTGTAGCCGGCAGCAAGTCACCCGGCCGAGCCTCTACGAACCAATATCGCAGACTACCATTTCGCCCTTGGTAAAAGATTACCATTAGTACAAGTACTATTATTAAATTAAGCGCGGGTAACTCACAGACTACATCTATATTGTTAACAATAATGTTGAAAGGTTAAATTTGTCGTTGCAGTCTTTGTGGCAGAACAAACAGGTCAGTAAAAGTCACTTAAAATCATTATTTAGTCTTAGGCTTTTGAAAATTTATCATGACATGTATTTTCCTCTTCAGTAGAAAGCACAGAATGCTGTTTTTCTTCTAGAAAAGCGAAATAAATCAAGTCAATTAAAGTCAACACATAATGTTAAATCTGGACCATAATTGTAATCCAATCCTTGAATAACAATTGATAGCGAAACAATCCTTTTTTTAAGATATTCAAAAAGAATAGGCGAGTGAACCCACAGGTAAGGTCTAGTATATCCGTATAAGCATGCGCCGTGGATGGCAAACGGGTCACGAACGCACGGTTACGGCTTCAGCTAACGTAATCCCTTTAAGGAGTAGTTTACCAAGCGTATTCAGAAAAAAATAATCACATATGTAGTCAGAACTGCATAATTAACATAATTATTTAATTTAAGTAATTCTAAGAAAAAGTTTAGCCAGATACAACTGCGATGCAATTAATTTACATGTCTTGCGTACATTTGTCTATCTAGGTGAAACTTATCTATGCCATAATTAATTACCCATTAGTTTGCATCGGTGTTATTGCTGAAATTCAGTAAATAATTAGATACTTAAACAAAACCTTCTATTTTTCTCTAGAATTTATCAAAATCATATTTAATACAAACAATACTGTCAAAAAATCAGTGAGTAAAAATCACATCAGTCCAATTTAGACACACGTAGCAAATAAAATAAGCTGTACCATCAATCTGTACGGTCAATTGTCCATAAACTTTTAATAGATTGCCTTCGATCGTTCCAGTACTTATCGTAATAGCCTTGTGATTGTTTGCTCGCATACGGCATCTATTGGCGTAAGTCACGGTAACTCCTATCATAAAATTACTATGGAGAAATATTGTGCACGTAGATACTAAACTACTTCT
The DNA here is from genome assembly GCA_022398575.1 of Heliothis subflexa. Taxonomy (NCBI): domain Eukaryota; kingdom Metazoa; phylum Arthropoda; class Insecta; order Lepidoptera; family Noctuidae; genus Heliothis; species Heliothis subflexa. Next base: position 71,249 of record JAKRBP010001317.1, on the reverse strand, counting down.
AATTTCTCAAGGGACGCGCGCTTAGATACGGCGGTTTATTACCTAACTTCAAGTGCTTGTTGCCTTTCTCATGAAGCCTGTCATATTTTACTTAGGTTCCAGAAGCCTGTACACTTCTAGTTTTAAATATTTATGAAATAAATAGGATGATCCCGAAAGAGTTAATATAGGTAAAATAGGTACACGGACAGTTCGAAGTAGTATTAGAAATGTGCCCAATGTTACTTCGAGCTGTCGTGCGTACCGCAAAGTATTTTAAGTGAGATTGCTATCAACAGCTTCACCTCAGAATACTGCCACAAGGAGATAAGATAGGTCAATGATGGGCAATTCCAAAACTTAAATAAACCTGAGAATGTAGTAGGTGAAATGTACTACAAAGCTCGCGGGACAACCGCTGCCGTCTATTTTCTTTTTTACAAAAACCTTTTTGTAAGTATTTATAATGCCTTTAAGTAAATGTATTTTAAGATTTTAGTTTTACCAAGTATCATAATTTTATCTACTCTACGCTGTCTTGTGGGAGTTCCTAAAAGCATTAAAATTCCGTCCCGTAATTTCAGTTATCTCCATATCAATAAGTGTATGTAGAATTATTAGATGATGATGATGATGGCCTCCTAGCCGATTATCGGC
>JAKRBP010001316.1:433454-445924 GCA_022398575.1 Heliothis subflexa | reverse complement strand
AAAAAAAAAACCTAACAGCACCAAGACGTAACTTGATATTGGGCACGCATTTATCTGACGCGTTTCATGAGCCAGCGACTCGGATACTGTGACACTATCCCATGGAACAAACCCACAAGCAAATCTAAAGCTAAACAACAAAGGAATAAAGTCCAAAATTAGATAATTAAAGTCCACCCTGCTGTACATGCTACAAGTAAAACAAAACATAAGCAACAACACTACGCTAAAGTGTGTCCATACAAAGTTATCCTTTCGATTGAGAAGGTATTTCGTAATCAAAATTGAACTTTATTGGGTTGTGATAAGGTTTATTGGAATGCAGATCAGAATGGGTCTATAGGTTGTTTGGTTTAGTAAAAGGCCCTTGCAGCGGGAGGTCTAACATATCCATAAATGGTCGAAATATTAATAGTTTGTATAGAGACGATTAATTCAAAAGAAATGGGTAATAATATTCATTTTTATAATCGTATTACTTTTATGACGTAAGCAATATATCAGACGACCAAAAAAGGAGATGTTTTGAAGCGGTTATAGTCTTTTTTGAAATTTTTAGGTAATGATTTCCACTTTGTTTTATTGAACGCCATTGGGAGTCCCTCTTGGTGGGCGGATTAGAAACTTTAGGGTCGAGTTAACTCTGATTAGTTTAAATTTTAAAACAGTAATAAAGAAGTATTGTATAATACATATTGATACATCTCCATTTACGTGCAGCATTGCTAGTTGCCGCCTCTCGTGTATTGTCGAAGGTAAAAAGGTTCATCTCATCTTTCATCGTCCCGTCAATCATCAATCTTAATTTACAAGCTTTTGAGGCGCCATATTGTCGGAATGTTACATTTATGACATACTGGCTGTTCCCCGCGGGTTCACCCGTGCTTCGTGGAAAATACTTCCTGTAAAATATAGACCATATCAGCCGGGGACAATGTAGCTTCACGAGTATGCGATTTTTTCATATCGGTTGTGTAGTTTCGAAGCCTTTAGGGTACAAACAAACAAAAAAATCTTTCCTATTTATTTATATTGGTATAGATTTTGAGCTTGATACTATCACAGTACAGTTAATCTTTACTAAAATATTCACGATTATGAACGATAAAGTGAATGTTTTGAATGCCAACCACTGATTATAGCGTCATTTAACTGTGAATAAAAATGATTACAGTTAAATTCCCGTGCGAGAGACACAGTAAACTTTTAATCCGAAACTGCCGAAGAAAACTTTTTTGCGCTAATAATGAAGCCTTTAATTCCGGACATATAGAAGCCGCATAATCTTTGCAAAAATCTTGGCGGATGTGTATTTTGATCCATATAAAAAGTTTGCTTCAGATGAAACAGAAGCCCAATGTATATCAATTTTCTTAAAATCCGTTGAAGAAAAACAATACTGGATGATTTAACGCTTTTGCTTGAGATATGAAAGGCTCAAGCTATAGACCTGTAGGCGACAAAGACATTACTTAACCAAACAAACAAATATCTACTAATAGAAAAATATGAGAACTTAAAACATCATCATCACTTCAAGAAGTCAATTACTGGAAAAAATAAAGTCATTTGCGTTTAAAGACGCCAAAGTATTATGAGCACATTGCTATACTACTACCGTGCGAACGTAGGAACATCTTGAAGTTTTTGTAGACAATCATTAGCTAACAATTAATGAAGAAACGGCGCATCGCACATGGCGACTAAGGACATTGATCCTAGCCTAAGTTGTGGGTATGAAGCGGACAGAAAGACTACCTGTCCAAACGAGATCAAATGAAAAGAAATAATACCTAACAACGAAATGGTTGAAAGTTCAAAAATCGCAGAAAATGTCAAGGTTAAAGAACTAGAGGTAAATATTGCATAAGAACGACAGACTAAAGACAAAATAATGGCTAGAATAATAATTAACATTCAACAAACGTTTTTGGAAGAAAATTAGAAGAATTACTTAAGAAAACATAACAAAAGTAAACAGGAAGAATGAAGAGTGTTCCGCTATTCTGTCGTCGCTTGAGACGCGGGGCCGTTGACTTCTTGACGAGTTATTTTGTAATTAACGCCCAATACATCGACACACAGCTACGATGATATTGTATCATACAAAAAACTATCTCAATTCAGATGTAGATATCATTAGCCCGTTTATAATAACATTTGGCAGTAATTCGTTTCATTAACTTGTCGGTTTTTTAGCGAGTTACGCAAAAAATGTAATGTGGACATAGTCGCATGCGCAGCATCATCCAAGATGGCGTCTGATATTGAATTACGAAGTTGGGAACGCGCTGTTGTTTTTAAAATTGTCCTGCTCCCAAATTTCGGCCTTGTGCGTCCGCAATAAAGAGTAATCTTTGGTTAATTCAATTTTTTTGACGGTGCAATCAACCGATCCGTTCCAGGCTTCGTTTTGCCGGGACGCAGGCTTAATTGGGCCGCGCCGATTCCTTGACAAGCGAATAATATCTCGCAACACATATTTTCCAATCCGAGCATACTGCGCCCCTTTCATCTGGACAATAAAGTCGATATTTCTATGACATGCGCTGGCACAGTCGTAATATTTCATTGTCAATTATAGGCAGTGCTTCGAAGTCCAAGAAGGATACACGAGCCAACAAATTGGCGAGATGTAACTGTGTACATTAAATTGATCGCGTATGAAACTTTAATTTTCTCAAACTACCAACTGACTCATAGTCTAGGGACTCAGTTATTTCTGAAAAACCCGATAGTGACGAAGACTTTATAAAAACTGCAATTAATTTAAAATAATTGACAGTATTTGCTGAAGAACTTTTTCAAAGCAACGGTTCTTGCTTTTTTGATTTGCGCGAAGATCTTAACCGTCTTGATTGGCGGATATCTTCATTTATCTAGATTAACGATAAGATCTTTAATGCCGATTTGTTCATTAATTTTGTAATTAGTTGACTGGTTTTTAACCATGAGAAATATTGTTACAGAGTTTATGTTATTAACACTTTTATCAGAAATAAATAGGGATAAGGGCATGAAGATGATGACAATTTTATCAGAAAGAATGATAATTAAAAAGTAACTAATTGTCATAATTTTAATGACGATTAAAACAATAAAGTACTGACAGATTACAATACGAACGTGAAAGGTTTCCGCAATGTAATAAACACTATTATTTCGTCTCCACGTACTCACTATCATTCATCAACAACCTATTCTCTTGTCATTCAGTTTGATTGTCAATATTGTCAGTTGACTTGACTGTCCTTTACGAGTTGAATGATCAAAGAATAGCTCGGACTACGAGGTTAGAAAATACTTTACAATTGTCTTGTTAACTTTCAATAAACAATACAACAGCATTTCTAAAGTTCAACTTATATAAAGTGTTCGTTTCATGTTACGCCGTTCTATTTATTACAACTACATATAACTCGTTGTTTTCTGTTGACGTTATTTAGCACGTTATAGATTACGAAGTTATCATTTAAAACTGAATCAGGTACTTAACTCAAGAAGTACCAGAACATCATATTGTTAAGAAGGTATCTCATAACGTAATAGATTAGTTAATCGTGGCCATCGATGCCGGCGACGCTCATAAATTACGAATCTTAACAAAACCTAATCCTAAAGTACCAGGACATCATACAACTAAAGCAGCTGAAGTAGCCTTACCTGAGAGCGCACTCGTCGACATCAGTCTCGCACAGTGTCCCGGTGAAAGTGGGCGGGCACTCGCAAGTGTAGGAGTTGAGCCCATCGACGCAGGTCGCGCCGTTCTGGCACAAATGCCCCGGACAGTCATCGATGTCGATCTCGCAGTTTTGCCCGCGATAACCTGGGGAGAGATGAGAGAATTTGATAATGGTGAATCTGATATATTGGTCTGATCATCTGTTTTATTTGTGGGAGAGGTTAACAATTAGAAATGCTCTTTGGTATTAGATATTTTTCAAGCTTTTGCTCAAATAACCTTAAAAGATAAACAGTCATCCATAAAAAGCTTCATTTGCACAAAATATGACAAGAAAGCTTCTTTTAAACCACGAATCACCAAATAAAAAAATCGGAAATAAAAGTACTATGGAAGAGAATGCGAGTCTAATGCAATTAAACTATTGAAAATTGTTTAAAGATAAACTGTAACTGAAATAAACAGTTTGAAAACAATTCATAAATTCCTAGACTATGAATCAACGCCATGAGAGTTCCTAAAAGAAACGGTTCCCAAATTAATTAGTCATCTACACTCTTAAAAATTTTGATAGACTCTTTATTCTAAGTATCAGGACATCTGTTTTCTATTTTCAGCTGAAGTGTTGTAGCACCATATGGATTCAAAACACGTGTAATTTATTACATCAATGGTTTAAGTGTTAAAGATTCTGTAACAACCATAACTCATGTCAGACTTCTAAGAAAACTATCAAAAATAAGATACTCATTAATTAGCTTACCTAAATTAAAAACTTTATAATCCAAACCTACTGAAGCATAACACAAGAACTTTTTAGTGCTAAAATTAGCCATGGCTAACTTTTTTGCATCTTAAAATAACACGCTAAGCACTAAGTAGTGGATAACAAAAAATATGATCAGAACAAGACAATAGGGTCTAATGAAACAAAAGAATACCTGGTTAACAAATCTCACGAAACTATCAATAGAAATCAATTTGGAGTTGGAACAGCTATTGATAAAGATCCGATTACTATTGTATTAGGTAGTAGTAGTACAAGATCAGTGGTCAATCCTGAAGTGTTGAAATCACACCATGGTTCATACAGTTCGATTAGCGAGTATAGAAACTCATTATATTCATTAAGCAGTCAGTTCCCACGATGCTACATGTGCTACTGTTTATGTTAGAAGCGCCTCGTTTAAATCTCTCGGCGCCTTTTTTTGACTTGAAGTCAACGTGCGGAAAGTTAGGGATAAATATTTTGGTTTTAAGACTGGAATAGCTTTTGCAGTAGACTTTGTTGACTGAAAATAGAACAGTTAACGTTTTATTTTGGACTTAATGCATGTTGACGTTGGTAATAATGAAGGATACAAATATCATCTTGATCATAAAAAAATGTTTTAAACAGTGTAAAAGTTTGTATAGAAAATAGAGGTAAACAAATAAAGATACTATTAGAGCCATATCTAAATGACGTCAAGGCGATTAAAATAAAGAACTATAAAAACAATCATAAAAATGAAGATTTCATATATCTCGGTATAATTAAATGGTTTAATCCTAATTAGCGCTTAATAAGATTGGAAATAATTAAGGCGGCAAATGAAAAATAAAACGAAGATCTCAATAAAACTGTTTCGGTTGATACGCGAAAGCAGATTTTATCATCACATAGTCATTTTATGGGTTTTGAAACAAAATTCTTGAATTTTATTGTATTTTAAACTTAATACATTAAATCGTTGTATTAGAAGTGAGAGAAGGTGCATCTAAATTAAAGTTCCATTAGGAAACTAACATAATATATTTATGCTTCCTTTTAAGTGTTAAATAAAACTTCAATTGGTTAATAGAAGTTGTCACTACAGTGATGAAGATTTTGCTGTTGATACTGGAATCTTTAATATTCTGTATTACTTCCACATTGAAACTTAATTCAAGTTCTTAATCCACAGTGTAACCACAGCTCATATTAAGCACACTTACTACCACTTCTTTCCCAAGAAGTTTGCCATCGACAATCACACCAAATGTTTGTCCAGATATTTCAAATTCAATATCATTACTCCGAAACGCTTCTTTCTCCATATTTGCCTTTGTACGCCACGATTGAATACAAACACAAATACTGGCTACAAATATTGGTGTTTCGTGTTACGTAAACGTTTTAGAATCTAAATTGACAATCAGATTAGCATAATATAGCAGTGTGAGAGATTCTCTCCCTGCCTTCCCATAACTAAAGACTTGTACGGAAGCGATCATTTCAAAGACACATGTTAGAATTATTTCAACATGTGTTAATGATTCAAATATTAACTAATGGATTATTAAGAATACGTTTCTAGTTTAGGAAATGAAATGACATAGTGAATAGTATTATGGTGAGTGATAGATGGTTTTTAAGCAGGCTGAACATGTTTCCTTGGAATTTAGTCATATGCCACACGTGTAAGCGAGTTTTTTGTATTCAAATTGGCTATCCTTTGTAAAATGCTTATAAATATGTTAGATTTTAAATGATTAGACTTTCATGATTGTGATCAAATAGTAATAGATAATGATCTTAATTATTATTTGCTTTTTGATCTTATTTAAAATACTGCTTAAGTAGATGCAAATCACGATAAAGATTTAGCATCAGAAAACTATGCAAATGGTTTTAATAATAATTTATATAACTTAGTTACTGCGACAGATATGAATAATAATCCTGTCATTGAAAATAGAATTAATAGTAATTATGAATGTATTTATTACAATGCAGATTGCTATAAACATGTAATCAAAGGAACCAGCGAAGCGTGCACAGCTCAGTATTAAAATTATAGTTAGTTGAATGGGAATGTGGTAAAAACCTGACAATCTAGCTAAACTTTTATTGAGTTAACTGTTTAGGGCACGGTACTTGAAATTAAACTTGATGGAAAATATGAAGACTGACATGAAATAAACAGAGAGAAAACCACTGGGACGACTATAGTTGAAATATCTTACTTATCAACAACAAAAACATTTACTTGTGTATGTCAATAATCCATCTATGATTTAGTCTCTTATGCATTGTGATTAGACATAAGAGACTGAATTTTGAGATTAGCACCATAGAAATTGCGTCCAATTTTGATCTCTCATCGCAAAACAGAAATCCGTTACAGAAATCCGCGATTAGGGTGATGTATTCACTAATCTGCAGTTTAGAGTGAATGTAATTGACATAAATGCAATTTAAACAATTGAATCAGAAACAGAAACACCTAATAAAGTAAATACAGATGAAACAATATATTTCTTTCTTTTTCAACCATCAAGTGTTGTAGAAATGTTAGATCAATAAACAAATACAGCATCGGGTGTTAATTAACTGTATCACTTTTCCCACAGTTGGGTAGTGTGACGTCACTGTGATGTTATTTAAGTGGTCGATGGCTGTCGCACTCTTGACTGCATGGAACGTATGGGAGAAAGTGCTTTTCATTGAATTGTATTGAGTCATTGGTCAATTATTTTGTGTGATACAGATGTATGGTTGGTCTAATTTTCTGGGTTTTGGTGTGTCATTGGTATTACTTGTTTTTATGTTCGCTAATTTAAATTAATCATTAGATTATCAGTTCTGTGGCTTTATGTGTGTTTGATGTGTAAAAAAGCGACCTTTTACTGTAATTTTCATGTTATTTTTCTAGCAACAAAAAACCTATCCTAGACCGCATGTTATAAATAGCAGCAAAGAAAAATCTAGATACGTCTTCATTCCACAGACGTCATAGCGTGTTTCATATCTCATCTTTTACTATTGCAAAACACAAAAAAACAAAAACAACACTTAATTACAGAACTTCTACTATAGCAACACAATCACAAAAAGCTTGAAATTCTCAGTGTTTATCAAAATTATCTACATTTCCTGGTTACGCAATTTTTCTTTCCCATAAACTTAATATGGCGCCTCAAAATACGGAACATTTCAGCAACGTGTTGCAACTACTCACCGCCATTTTGCAACGGCGTAATGAAGCTAATGAATCTAGATGCGCAGGCGCAAGTACAAAAATTGTGACGTAATCGTTGCGTTATGCGGTTGGTTTTTAGCGAATTACATGGAGATATTAAAATAATGGCGTGTGTTAGTAATGGTGTTGGTTTATGTTATGTCTTTCTTCCTTTTTGTATCCATCTACAATGCTTGTTTTCTGACATCGATAGTTTATGGTATCGATAGACTGATTTGATAAAAAGCTTAGTTGGATTAAATCCAAATCAAATCCACCCCTAAGATAACCCGCTGACAAAAAAGCTTCCTAGGTAATACTTTCACAAATCTATGAGGTACTTTTATTTTATTGATTTAACTGTTTAGGGCACGGCACTTGAACTAAAACTTGATGAAAAATATGAGGACAGACATGAAATAAACAGTCCCAGAATTTTCTACAAATGAATATGTAGTTGAATTATGTCATTCATCATATTTTGAGTCTAGCAACACTACCTCATATGATGACAACTTACAAATCGATTTGAGGCAATGACATAAAAATAAAATCGAAAGCCGTGAGATCGACCTCTTTCTCTCTGTGTTATTATCATTAAATAAACTTGTTGCCCTAAATTTTCTTCGATTTATAATATGAAGAGTAGCAGAAAGAAACAATACCTCTTTTAGGTTTGATTTATCTATGAAACTGAACTGAACACATTTCCAAACATTACCGATCTACATGTTATGACTATATTCCATATGCAAATACCTCGGGCAAAGTCACAGACAGTTAGTAGTGTTTATTGTTTCATAAAGCCAACAACGAGGTCACAAAAATACTCACTTATATAGATCATACAAAACCAAACCAGAGCTCACAACATAGATTAACATAGATAGCACATTAACATTATAGATTTATGCAGTATACCAATTCTGTGTAGCTTTCGTACCAGTCGTGGTCGCCTCGGGCCACGGTCGCCTTTCAGCTCAACTTGTACTCTGTGACGTAAATAATGCAGACACGATTATGAATGTACATTTTATGGCTTTGTGCGTATGTTCGTGGGACTTGTGTATAAGAATCTAGATGAACTTGTTTTTTTTTGTTTCTTCTTTTATGGTGTTAGATTTGGATTTTGTGGCAGTTTTCCGTCATACACGTTTGATTTAGGTTTAGCGTATCCTTCACCTTTGTGGTTTAGACATATAGGTACACTCCTTTACTTCTACATATTATGTTCCCACAATTGAATTAAAACCACTTTTTGGAGAGCTTGTAGACTAAGATGATGAGCTCAATGATTTACTAAAAAATATATTAACACAAAGCTCCGGTTAAGGTCTTTCTCTTTAGTGTAAGCCACTATATTTTCGAAGAGTCTCACTATGCCCAAGAAGTCAAACTCTTCACCCAAAGATACTACTAAATTCACAGATATCATCTCATCTTCACCACCGATAAAATCACCCACTTTCCTAACTACATCAGCCCAGAAACTGGTAGAAATCAAGATAAAGGCACCGCAATTAATACAATTCACACACAAATAATACTTAAAGGTAACGCATAAACTCGGTCCGATAAGACGGTAAATATCTCGAACTTTCTCGAATCCTTTCAAGAGCAATGACATTATACATGCGAATTATATTTGCTTATGCAGTTTATAGGTATGAGAAATTTATGTTTGTCGGACCTTGGAAAGTTGGTCTAGTCCACGCCGTTTTAATATCGTGTCTAATAGAAATCTTGCTGTAATGCGTGTTCTGTGAATTATGTAAATATTGAAATAAGTTTATTGGGTTAAGCTATTACAATATCAGTTAATATTTCTACTTCGATATGAAGAATCCTTTGACTAAGATCGTTCAATCCCTTATGCAAACTGGTAGGTACACATACAGCAGATGTAAAATATGATAAACCCTTTAGACAGGAAACCTTACTTACGCAGTACAAACCTACACTTTCTCATTTAAATCATTATTCAGAATTAACACGAGACAGTAGCCTATCGTTATTACTCATGATTTATAAGACACTGCTTAAGATATTACCAATAAAGTATCACCTAACGATGGCCACACCCTTTTAGCGAAGGTTCTAGAATCTGCAGTATCACCTGTTATGGCAACTAGTACTGCTACATTGTACATCTTGCTGATTGAATAATACTGCCCAACTAGGATATGGTGAAATATCTAACACGCCCTGTTAGCTACTTAGCTTATTGGTCTCGCTAGCATTTGTATTAGAATGGAGTGTAATAGCGTTGGGTTTATAGATAATACAAATGTTGATATAATTACGTTACTCTAAATGACTTGAGATTATAGTTAAGTTCAAGATTAGGTCTTATGTAGGGGCAGTTTTTTTATAGTTTCCAGAAAAGTTTCCTCACATTTTCTATCAAAAGAACTATACTTTTTGAAAACAACTTGTGTGTTGAATCCTATCAAAGGTCAACGCAGAACAACAGGATTCAACCAACACATGTTCTTCTTAAGAATGAGCTTTTTATGGATGACTACACCAAAACAGACGATAAATAAAAAATAAAAGAAAATTTCACTTACCAGGTGGACAATCACACTCGTATCTAAGCTGGTCCAAAGGCGTGCACCTTCCATCATGATGGCACGGAGACGGCTCACAGGGAACATACTCCGCATCACAATCCCTCCCCGTGTACCCAGGCTCACACACACACGTATACGACCCGTGTGTGTTGAAGCACCTTCCATGGTGGCAAGGGCCAGAGCCACTAGAACATTCCACCACGTCTTCAGTACACCTGGAACCGGTGAAGCCAGGGGGACAGGCGCAGGAGTAGCCAGCGGTGGTGGTGTTGTCAGCTACACAACGCCCTCCGTTTCGACAGGGTTGGGACGCGCAGTGGTCTTCGTGGGAGCATTCGTCACCTGGGAAAGAGTTTTGATATTAGATAGTGATTTACAATATGGATGATCCTAATTAAAACACTATTTATTAACTATACTAAATTAAAAGCACAGCAACTATCTGGGCTTTTTAGGAGCTTACAATTTTTATAACTAGGTGCCAGTAGAAATCCAGAACAAAAGAAAAATTAAATACTTTCAAACGATAAGGATCAAAGAACTATACCTCTATAAAACCTGTCATATCTTAATAGCTTATGCAAAATATGAACATAATAATTCAAAACCAAGGCTAAGACTCAGACATGGCTTCAATCGACAAAACACCGACACGAATGATCGAATAGGACCTACAGACATAAACAACTAATCGAATCCTTCATAAACCATTAAGGACAGCTTCTAAAATCATAATTATCTAATCAGCAATATTAATGAGACAGATGTGTGAATCACTAAAACATAATTTGCATTTAAAAGAGCCGATGAGTAGATATTGATCGTATCCATGATTGCAATTCGATATCGATAAGTTGAATCCGATTGTTAATCGAGTAATTTAGCTCTCGATTATAGATTTGACATCGTTTTACAATTGAATAGTTTGAAGTTAATTATTTTATTTGCATACGAATTGGTTGCACCTATGGGTTTTTAGGAGAAAGCGTGGTACACTTATAAAGAGGTCACCGGATTTCATTGATAATTTGAAATAAATTATATCAATGATGCCAATGTTTGAAATGATTCATCTATTGTTATTACAATATGTATTGCTGACCTTTGTTAATAGACTGATTAGAGCAACAATATAGCAAGTCCCAAAATTGTCGATCGTGTAACAACCTGACCTCTGAATTTCATCATGTAATAAGAATGCTAGGCTGACTAATAGACGCCTAAACGAAAGAATTCGGTTTGATTGGTAGAACGAGCTCAATTGCTGTTATGGACACTTCTTCGATCCGAATGCAAGTTTAGAAACAAAATGTTTAACGCCTGATAGGCATCTAGCTGTGGTTGTTCTTAAAGGTCTTTTATGATGTCATAAAAAATATATTGCTGTGTCTGTAAATTTATCTGTTTAGTGTTTGAACAGTACCAGATTTGATGTAGACTATTTTGTCTTTACGATTTTGAATACCACATCATTTTCATCATTTGATAGGACCAAATTTTTTAATAGCTTTATTGGTCCTTTCATCTTCACACTTGGATAGTTCATCAAGTTTAATTATCACATAGTCTACACTAGCACATTAATCAACCATACGCATATTTCCACCGAAGAATTCCCAAATATCAAAGCGGTAGCCGACTCTAAAACAGTAAACCATCTAATTCATTAGTTGCACAAACAATTGTACAGCAATTTGGTCGCATTCACACAGCACTCACTAAGGCTGATATTCAAAAAGTATTACTTGCCACTAGTTATTCAGGAAATGACAAATTGCGGACTTTCTATAAACTTTCACTGACTCCCGTGTGATACCAACGCTGTAATATGTAATTTTCCATATAATCTATTAAAAGTTTTATTCGTTTAATTGAAAATTGTTTTTGATTAGCGTCAGCGGTGGTTTCGTCAAGTGCCACTTCCAGTGCCGAGTGTAATTGGTCTTTGCATGCAATGCTACCTGTTTCATTATTTCTAATTCATTTACTTTTTCTTGTGTTTTTTGTTTGTTCTCGCTCATTTTGATGACGATCGTGAGAGTCGTGACCACATTTCGACAATGAAGCTCAATTACATTAAAAGTTATTACTTACCTTAATTAATACTTATTTTATACAATAGAAGTACAATAATAAAAAGATATCAACATCTCGTCTAGGTAAAAAAAAATCAATTCTTAGAATTTCATCTGACTGAGCCAATGGTTTCAAAAATGCGTTCTAGAATACCAA
>JAKRBP010001316.1:414304-432784 GCA_022398575.1 Heliothis subflexa | reverse complement strand
TTATAACACCCCTCTTTTTTCGTCGGGGGTTAAAAACAGTAAAAACAAAATTAACTTCTTTTCACTTCTCAACAAAAAATTGGTCTAAAAGACTTAACGTATTTTCACAAACCGTATTCTAAATCACTCGTCTCGCTTATACAAGATTATTGAGCTTCTAAACGTTTGTGCGCGCCATAATTGTTTGCCTTAGATGGCAGTTGCGCATACGCAGCGGAGAAGTTTTTGCCCAGATTCCCTTCTTATGGTGGCAACTAGCCCATGTAGGCTACTGGTTTGGTGCGACGTGAGTTGTGTCTTTTTTTTATTTTATCTTCAGCATTTTGGAATACTAATTTGGTTTGAATAAAATATATTTAAAGTATACAAGATAACCAATCCTCGCGTTGCGCTGTTGCGAAGTTTATTTTATCTATCATGCATTTTGCTGTAACTTTAGCATCAAAGATAGACAACATTAAAGTTATAATACAAAATAAATAAATAGTGATCTAAACATCTGCCATATCTTTAAACTATTATTATCTCTGTTTACAGTACAAAATGATCAAAGAACCAAACAAATAAAATTTGCTTCATTAGAACCTATAAAACCTACATATGAGTCTGCTTTTACTATTAAAACATAATACAGTCTAATTAGACAATGCTTTATTTCATTTATATTACACTATTTAGTATAAAACAAATCACTAGTGACTTGCGCCTTGTAATCAAGAACCAATTTTAGTAGTAACATCTGCTTTTGATGATAAAAGTATCCCCAATGAAATACTAAATGATAGACCATGATGTTCATAAGAAACAATCACAGAGTATCAGGGACAATCAAAACCAATTACAGTCCTACTTAAAAAGACGAGCAATTAAAAATACGAAATAATAACATACGTCCTGCTATTACGAAAATGTTGTGGAACCATCTTAAAAATAAACTTTATTTTAACCATGGCATCATTCTTACAATTAACGATATTTTATGGTTGTAAACTTTATGATATGAAACGTCAACAGCATATAAAAATAGTTGAGGTCTGAGCAGTACTTGGCCTGTAGAGCAAATCCTTAAAAGGATGTAAAATATGTAGTTAAACTACTAAAGAAGAAATCTCTGAGACTTGTTAATAATATAAAACAATTGTGGAAATGTAACAAATGGAACTGAAGTAATTCTGGATGATGATTGAAAAATATTGACAAAATAGGGAGATCAGATGTGGATACTAAAATTGATTCATTTGCAGATTATGACCCAATGTAAAAATTTAAACTATAAAAACAAAATTGGAAGCTTCCGAAAGTTATTCATATCTAAACAAAGCTATAGATAAATATCATACAATACTTTAGACTTTATGTACAACAAAATAAGAGCACATTAAAATTATTAGAGTATTTGAAAGGAAACGACTTTCCAAAATTTACCAGTTACCAGTCACTAAATCAATATGATAACATAATTCTGAAACAAGTTTTGCTTAAGGCATTGATTGATCAAATTTCGCTTTTAGTTCACCGTCTTTTATGTTCGTAATTTATTTTATGCCAACTGCAATATAAAAATCTTCATCGTTTTAAACGACAGATTTATATTGACTTTTATTGATATCGCTTACGTTTGCCTTTCGGAGTTTATTAAATCTTTCCATATTTTGATGTTGATTCAAGATTTATGGAATTCATATATGTTGTGTTTTCAGATTGTTCTTTATGGGGAAATGACAATTTATAACTTAACTTTTAACTGAGCATGTCCTAATTCGAATTAATATGTTATTTTTTACCGTTGCTCATTTAAAACAACGCCATAATGATAAATGGTGCTGATTATTTATTTTTATGATACATCCTGGATTTATAACTACAACAACATACCGTTAACGACAAATATGAATTATTATCGACAGCTCACCATTGTAGTCATAACAAAAGCCATAAATGGCATAGGATAAGCACCATAAACGGTGTCTAAGACGATGCCAATTGAAACAAAGATTAAAATCAATTCTTATGTTCTAGCTGCATTATCTTTACCGTAATTTACAATATAAATCTTGTATCACAAACACCTGTTTATTAGTCATCAAAATGCGTAACCAATTACGCTTAAAGGATGTAAAGATACAGACAGACGGACAGACAATTATCATAGTAATAATATCTAAGCCATTTATGAGGAAGAATAAGAAGTGGATGATTGCATAGGTGGGAAGTAAATGGAACTAAGATAATTGAAAATTAAAGCAAAGCAATCACACAAGAATAAGAAATGGTACCCGGTTGTTAGAGTCTTCAACTATAAACACGTTTGGTGTTGATTGAAATCCAGGTGCGCGACATAAAATTGACGGAATAATACAAATCGCGTCTTATAATGAATAAAATAATTAATCTGACACTCGAGAAATCCTCAATTGATCCGTTTCCAATTTGATTCCGATTGTAAACACCAATTTTAAATGCAATAAAAGTGACCATCACACTTGGGGTGTGTGTTTAATACCACAATCAAAAACGAGATCATAAAAAGTGTGAAAATTGGATCACGAGACTCACCTGTATAGCCCGGCGGACAGTCGCATTCGTACGTGTCGAGTGACGTCAGTCGGCAGGTAGCTCCATTTAAGCAAGGAGCAGAATCACAGGCAGCTGGTATACTGATCTCACATAACGATGCACTGAATCCTAACGGACAGTCGCAGGCGAAGGAAGGAGGACCTCCACCAACTCCTGGCCGCACCCTGCATGAGCCTCCGTTCTGGCATCGAGGACTAGACTCGCTGTGGCAAGGGTTCAGATGCTGGCAGAACTCGCCTGCGTATCGGGACGTACAGCTGTAACAAAGAAAGGCATTGTTAGTTATGTGGAAATTAATTAAAAATAATAACAAAACGATTAAATTAAAAAACCATTTGCCATGGGATCGACTGTCTTATTTACTAAATGCAAAAAGTAGTGATAGCGATATTATGAAACACGAAAGTAAAATTCAAAATACTGGTCAAGATCAACCTAAATTTTACATATCCAAACTTAACAAAGACCTCGTGAAGCGTTTGATATCATTTAACAAATCGGAATATCCACTTTCGTCAAGTGAATAATAATCTCAAAGACTGCCACTTTAACCTGTTACTTATCCTTGTAATTTTATACTTTTGAGTCCATTGGCTTCTGAGAGAACAGTATCTCCTGCCTTTTGTATATCTGTCCTGATTCATAGAGCTGTAGCCTTTTCTTGAAAGGCCATTTTACTTTTTGGTTTTGTATCCAAACCATTGGACATGTGTGAGGGTTTATGTATATGTGCTACTCTATTTAAAGTGCTAGTATTTATTACTTTGCCTCCGTTGGAGGTCTTTGTAACACACAATGGGTTGTAAGCTGGGTCTTTTCTATAATTTGTGTGGATGTTGTAGGTTAAAAATTATTTTTGTTTCATAATTTTGTATGCATTTTTTTCATTAGTTATGTTAAAATAATCTTATTTTTAAAAGCTTCCGCGTATCACGTTACTAATTTTTATTGATTTAACTAAAATTGACATTGTGTTGTGACGCAAATTGATTTTTATTCACTTTTAAAATTCAATAGTTGAAACAAGAGTTAGTTCTCAGGACCTTGGTATGCATAAATAATCACCTATAATATATTAATAGGGAAGTTTTTAACATCAGCAAAATATTACAGTCCTACTTTTGATTTAGAAATCCGAAAATCTGAAGAAATAAGTCTACAGAAATAAACTGGCATAACATATTCCTTACATTATAAGGCTGGCAACACACTAGCGACTTACGTAGGTGTGCAGTCGTGCTGCGCGGGCCGGACGTCGACAATAAATAACGCAGATACGTCGCGAACACGACCACGTGACGTGTGCACGTTCAGCCCTCGCCTTTGTATGGCGTTTGTGGTTTTTTTGGTTCCAATATTCGAATAAATGAATTCAAAAAATAATCTTTGGTTACATTTTTTAGGGCTGAATTATGTCATCATTTTAACGGGAATAAGAATTGGGTAAATTGTTTTGAGCAAGCAAGGTGATTGACACTCATCCCTTCTCTAACAAGATGAGGCCTATGCCCTGCAGTGGAAAAATAAAAAGGCTGACGATGATGAAGAAATTATGGAATAGGCAATAGAAAATTAAATAAGCATAGCTAAATAAGAGCATTTTTCTTCTAAATCCAAAAAAAACTAAAGAAGTAAACAACGATTGAAATTGAAATACTAAGAATAAAACAAGCAGCATGTATAATGATGGTGTTTTTGCAGATTGCTATAATGTTGGTAATCACGGACCGCTAGCTCATCGTCTAAGAACGCCATTAAGTAATCAATTTCCCTCAGTTATCTCCTACACCTTGCTGAATATACAACTTAATACTTTCTATGTTTTTGTTTTATAGCGTCGATATTATTAACTTTTACTAAACCTATGTCATTTGAGAACACCTCTTCTGTGTAATTTTTTATAACATCATTGATACTGGTTTTGAAATAATCATGTTTTTTTCTTTGTTTAAATTTAGAACCGTTTATTTTTTTAATTTCTGATAAATTAAATGACACCGTGGTAACTTGTACTTACAAGAAAGGAAAGAGAACATTTCTATTAACGAACTCAGAATACTTTATTGATAGTAAATAACAAAGCAACGGTCCAAAGCATTATTGATATGGGAACTGAGAAATTCTTGACACAATTCAAACCATTGCACGGAGCTTAAGGTGCACCCAATACAGTCACAGATAAAAATAGTCAGAAACCGCCCACGTAACGAAGAAAATCTTTTCTTAGCAGTAAAAAGGTCGTATTAACATAATCTCACCATAAATTACAATAACATGATAAGTGAACAGAGAAATACGCATAATAAATAAATCATTGTCACTCGCGATATTTATGGACGTGACAAAATTCTGAAAGTGCAGTTTTGACGAGAAGAGTTGTTTGACATTTTATCAAAAATAAGTAAGTTTTTTTAAAACCACGAATGGATTCTTTTCGCCTTTGGATTTGCATTCTAGACTGATTTAAGATCTGCAATTCTGAATAAATACATATTGCGATAAATGAAAAATCTTTGCGAGGGAAGTAACGCCCACTTTACTTTTATTACCTCTGTATTAGCTTGTATCACCGATAGCAGTCCCGATCTAAATGTACCTACCCACGTGTATGTTAATGTTCCCAACTTTAACGAAGTAAATCTCATTTATTGGCCCGTACCAATATAGACACTTTAAGTGTTGGTGGGAAAATAAACTGAATCCAACAATCCCATATTGGATCTTTGATTATACATTCATTCTAAATGGTTTGTGTATTTAATATTGTTTATAATATTTGTAACAATTATAACATCCAAATTTATTGGCCGTAAGCCTCATAAAATGCTTATAGATGTAAAGTTATTTATTTTCAAATAATTATGAATATTAATGTTTTATTAGTTTTGATTCAACAAGGTTTGATGAATGGTGTAAGCTTGTTAGTCGAAAACAGAAAGACAAAAGCAGATATAGAGGTATAAGAGGCTGAGGAGCACATTATAAAGGAGGACATTATAAATAGCTAAAAATATATCTAGACACAAAACTAGAAACATACAAAATTCTCCAAGGATTTGCTTTTGTCTGAGCAAAATGTTTTGGATCCAAACAATGGATTCCACCAAATACAAATGGCTTTATCGTGATTTCGTTAGGTTGGTGTACTGAAGTGAGGTGAGCTTGTCTGGCGTGGGAGGACGAGCCTGTGCGCCCACGCAGTGACCTCGCTAGAGGGTGCATGCACTGGACCTGCAGCTTGCAACTTCGATGGCGTTGTAGATGTTTCAGAATATATTTGCGAATTTTGAGATCAAGACGCAGAAAACTTCGTTCAAGACACTGACTTTTGAAATCTTAATAAAAAGGGTTTTTAATAGGTACTTATGGCTAGAAAATTTTTCTGGAATAAAAAAACGATAAAGGTAAAAATCGATCCATAAATCCCAATGAACTTCCTCGGTTTCCTACCCCCATTAATTACGGCATCGGAGGAACAATAAGACTGTTAGATGACGATGGCCACCGCGCCAGAGATTATCTCAAAAAATTATAACCTGTCTTGAAAATAGGGCTTTTGTTCAGCTAACAAGACAAGGAGCTAAATCTTCATTATAGGGCTTACAATATATTGTTACTATCGCTGATCTAATTATAGAGGTAGATGAAAAAAGGGTTGGTGTTGACACGGTAATATTGTTTTTTTTTTTTGTAATTTTATATGATGGTCACTGACGCTTTGATGGTGACAGATTGTTAGTATTTTCCGCTAATAATTAAATTGTTTGTATTTTGAGAGATTTTTTTTCATAAATCTTGAAATGATTTTCTCAATGTATTTCCACTTCTGCATTTTCAACTTTCTCAACAGCTCCAAACATCGCGACCGCATCTATGTTTGACACACGGCTAGTTGGAAACCGCGCCAGACCAAGGTTGGCTGCGCCGCCATAATTTATAGCTGGCGACAGGAGATCCCGTGTCGCAGCTAGTGCCCGCAATAAATAAATACTTGCGTGCTTGTTCTATGTTATAGGTACGATACGCTGCAACGCTAGTGAACTTTTAAAGGGTTGCACCATTTAAAGCTCTTGAGGCGATGAGAGTTGGTGCATTTAGATAGGCTAGGCTAACGCATAAAACTGTGGAGGGTAGTCAAGTTTATCTGATAAAAATAAAATGCAATGCTGCATTAGGATTAATGAAGACAGAATTGCTTTAACATTTGTTAAGTTCTATGATATTATGCTACCTTTAAACACACCAGCATTAAAAAAATATTATAATAACCGTCACGTAACACATGTTCCAAAAATAATTATTTAAATGCGTTTGTACCAAATGTAACAGTACCAACTACAGTCGGTACATCATAATTAGCATGGGCACGTATGAATGCATGTATAATATGATTAAACGCGCACAGACGACAAATATTCCGTTGGGTTCGGTTCGTGGAAGCGCGCATAGCATCGCATGTCGTAGTTATCTGATGCGCGCGCTGACGGCCTGCGTGCGCTTAGGCGCACGCGCAAGCTTTGTATCTTGACGTTAAATCGTTTAGCGCTGAAGTGTCATCGATGGGAATGTTATTTTTGGCTGCTGATTAAGATTTTTCGATTGAGATTTTAAGATTTCTCGCGTCGTTTTGCTTCATTTTGGGTGTCGTCGTTAAAATTTAAAAGCGGCATCGTCAAGGAGGAAATACGCCAAATATTATCTTCGATTCCGCGAAAAGGTCTGGACCAAACCAATCATACAGTTTTCTGGTACATAACTAACATGAGTTTACGACTACCCTTTTAAAACATATACAATTCAAGCAGCGGTCCTATTACCGGCGAACTTTTAAGGCGATCGCCGATCCCACAGATCAGCTAGTACTAATCACTTGATACCAATTTGTAGCGATAACGGTAACAAGCTGCCTGGACCAGAAAAAGTGTTTTTCTACAAGATTCTCCAGTTTTTTCCTGAGAGAACTGACAGCAGCCGAACCAGTTCAGTTCCTGTCATCATTAGGTGCATCTGCGCATCTATGGACATGCCCAGTTATGCGACCCGTAAAGGGCGGAAAAGAAGTGCAACGTACTCGTACCGTTTTAATGGATTTTTGTATGGGAATTATGTTAATTGGTGTTGAAACGTATGAAAGGCGTTTGGACTAAGCCGTTACAGTCATAGAAATGATTGATATTTTAGTATCGTAAACGTAAGGGAAATTATTCAGAAAAGACAATAAGTAAGTTATTTTGTCTTATTAACAGAAAAATCGAATTAGAAACTTTAAAATCCTTTCTTAAGATGGCCATAAACCTACTTTTACAATGTTACCGCAAGACCATTTTCATAACAAATCTACCTGCTACTCATACTGCACCAAATTAACAGTCTCCTAGAGCCATATAAACTGTTCGTTGAAAAATAAACGAAACTCAATATGGCGGGAGCATAAAACGCACGGTAGCATGAGCCCGCGCCGCGCCATAGCTCATCGGGTGCGCGCGCAACTAAAACATTACATTTCGCTTGTTCAATAAATACTTCTCTTTTCTCCCGGCTTTGTATGCAAATTGTGGTTTCAATGTCTTATTTGTTTTGTGAATGGATTTTTGTAGCTAGTTTACGCTATGGAGTTAGTCGTTTTGCGGATGAAGGAAGCATATGGGATTTTTAGCATATCAGATGTAAAGATACTTTGATGATATTTTCAGATAGTTTATCAAATAATTTTCTTTTTTAGCTCCCAATGAAAAATAATAGCAAAAACGTTACTGTTTTTAAACTATTATTTCAGCATACTCATGTGTGGATCATAAAAACAATTCGTGGACCAATTCCCACATCGCAGAATGAGCCAGCAACACGTGTTGTTAAGCATGTGTAAATATGCTGCCAACGTACGCCGTTCAGATTTCTCCTATTCTCAGAAAGATCTGTTATGTGAGGTCTGGGTACTAAATTAGATTGGCAAAGCTCATTGGGTACTGCATAAATTAAGTTCACTTGGACTTAAGGTCACTTACGTTGATACTTCTTAAAGTGATTGAACTTGACTTTTGTCTACTTTATCAAATGATTACCCAATTATAGAAAAAACTTCGGTATTATACTAGACTTTCCAAAACACACAATTGCACAAGAAAACCACGACAATAAAGAAAACATAGAAGAAACTGCAGTAGATCTAGCTAAACCCTTAATTAGCGTAACAACAATTAGAGATACGAACACAAAGGCTGCGGATTGTATCTCGGACTCGCGAGGACCTTCCTCTCCTTGTAAATCTCTCAGATAGCGCGCCGCAGACACCGGCCGATAAGAAAGCCCACACGACCCCAGTAATTGACGTAATAAGCTAAAGGTTTTTGAACCCCCATAGCAACTTTATGTCCTAGGATTTAAAATAGATAGGAGCGATGATAGTGCTATATTGTAGCAATAAATTGTCCTATCGGAGTTTCGTGTGAAATATTATTTGATATGGATTATTTTGAAGGTGTAGACGCAGAATGCTTTATTTCAGAATATCAATATTTCTTTGTAGGTTCTATCTTATTCCACAGCACTGTAAGTAGGCGATAAACAGTGATCTTAAAAAGGAAAGATTTCATATTATGCAACCTTTTTTACAGCCATCCCTTCCAGCCATCATCAACGTACAAAACCACCAATCCAACATTTTGAGCACCATCCAACACAAACTTAGACAGTTCAAGCATCTAGATCGTCTAAATTCAGATCTACGTTAGTACGTGATTGGGCGAACGAGCGGCGCAAGCGCAGCGGCGGACGCAATTTGCCGAGGGGCGTGGCCACGGTAGCGAGAGGGGGAAAGGGACACCCGCACCTACACGTAATAGGTAACCTCCGCGCACTCGAATTCTTCAAGTTTTTCTTGTAAGGACCAAGATTTATAGTGATGGTACAGCTAAATGAGATGAGTCTGTGTTTCTTTGATTAGCACGATAGTTTAGACATGAACTTTTTGTTGCAAATTCAACTAGAACTGAGTAAATTACTGATGATATATGTTTATATGATTCAAAGGCTGAACAAAACAATAGTCAAAATAGACCAGACAACAATGAACCTAATAAACAGCATCCAAAAATATAACATGAACTAGTCACACTAACAACGTAGAATTTACAAAGCGCATTAAAGGCAGAGGCGAACGGAACGCGAACAAATAATTCAGACGGTCTATGCTTGCTATCCGGGACAATGCTAAGCCACATAATGAGTGCTGTACTTTGTGCCTCAGGTAAGGCTAGTGGATTTTGTATTTGAAGTACCATACAACCTCGCATAATGCATTTGAGAATGATTTTCGATATGAGCTCTAATGGTTTTGATTTTAGGTTGAAATTGCAAATCTGCTGGTGAATTTATACTATGGTGCTCTAAATTTGCGATCTTTAATGATAAATTATATTCTTCATTAGTTACATATTCAAGCATTAAAGTATCCAAAAGTTTATTAAAAACTTGATTTCGCAACAATACGAAAACAAATAAACTCGTTTGTATTATTTGTTTAGGCTTCAATCCCGGATTTGGCAGCGCAGTTGGCAATCGTTCTTATAAAAGGTTGGCCGATGTAATAATACCCAAATTCGAGGTAGTTGCGAAATCGTGACTGAACAAACATTTGGCAAATGATAATGACTCCGAAAGGTGATTTGTCCAAGTGTGATGTCGAAAAAGATTGTATTCTATACATTTTAAGAGATTTAGGTCTTGATGATAACATTTGTACTGGATTGGATGACGCAGATATTTTTAAAAGCAGTCTTGCTTGAAAGATTGAAGATAATGAAAAAACCTAATGACGATTTATTAATAAAGCGATGATTTAATAAATAATGGGATGATTATGAATTCCTAAGATTTAAACAAAAGAAACTCAATTATTGTCGGTCTATAAAAACAGTGACTGCATTATTTTATAATACCTGCTGAAATTGACATCTCAATAATCTTAGATTTATTAGTCAGTATAACCAATTCATTTTGTTTTTGAGGGATTTAGATTTCACAAATGATTCCAGAATCCTCCATTCAGAAAAAAATAGGACTGTATTATTTGAAAATGAAAACTTGTATTATTCTACCATCGTCTTATAACATCCATCCTTCAGAATCATCTTCACCAGTTCAAACTTAATAATCAAATACAGATTTTAAACTACTATTGACTATAGTTAAGATACTCTTAACATTACAGGTACAGTATCATCGTGAAATAATCAGTTAGATCGTGCAAGTCATATTTTAATCTTAGCATCGGATCATTTGGATGGCGATAGACAAATAGAGGTTATCTAATACGAGGTTTGGGAGCACTTACTGTTACTTGATCATGTTTAACTTTTACCTTTTTATGGAGTTCAAGTTACAGTTTATGTTTGGTAAACTTTTGTGATTGTTCAAAGCTTCTGGACGATGTATTCATATTTTACGATTCGTTTAAGCTGTAGGTGTCTACTTCATGTTCCATCAGTAAATAAAACCAAGATACAAGATGACTGCAGACTCAAATCAAATAAGAGCAAAACTGTTCATTAGATCAACAAGGAAAACTGTCTACCCTACATATACTAATGCTCGTATCACAAACTGAAATAAGTCAAGTCGTAAAGGTAAAAAATGTTGATTTGTTTAAATAATTCACAATACGCGCATGTCACAATCCGCGCACGCGTCCGCCGCGCTCGTTCCCACGCGCACCCACACATGCGCACACGGCGCGCGTCTGTGTGCGTGAGGCGCGCGCAGCTTGCGCTCCCAACTTTCATAGAGTAAAACATAACGTAAGTATAGCTGGACAATGATCTTTGCGAATACAAATTCTAGTGCCACCAATAAATTATGTCTTTATAATGTTTGCCAAAGACAACTTAACCACTTTATACATCGTAATTAACGCCAAAGAAACCGATAAATCACGTCAGATTCTAATATATTTTAATCATAAAAATCTCATTTGAAATTCAAAATTTTAGTCAGCGAAAGAAAGATATACCACCATATTTTATATCATTAATCAACTTTTTTTAACCGGTTCTGATCAAGGTCGGTGGCTAAACTGATGATTCCGAAGGTCCTAAACGTGTTCTGGACTTAGTTCAAAATCCCTTGTTCTATAGTTTTAATTAAAATTGTATAATGGACATCAAAATTGATCGTAAAATCTTTAATTGTAGGCAACACTGTGGATGTAGGTATTTTTTGCAATGCTGTTCTTTTAACATGCAAACACTTGTGGGCAACATGCTTTCGTATTATTTTTAGATGAATAACAAAAATGTGATTAGATAAATCATCGACATGCAAAATATCCCCGCCTCTTCCAAGACATAGTACTTCCAAATGCTGATGACCTGTCTTAGAATATTTTGTATGTCAACACGTGTGTCATAGTCACAGCTGCAATATATCGATCGATATTATTTTATAGCAACATAACAGGTCGCGAAATCTCCAACAAATTTTTTTCGCCATCATCATAAAATCAGCCCACATTATTTACGGAATCAATATTAACATTTGGACTTTTCATATCTCACAAATGCCAATTTGATCGTCAACCCCATTTTTGTGGGCTGACCTCACAGATGTTATAGCATTGCTAACAAAACGTATCGCATCTGTCGCATTGATCTTTGTCCCGCCCGCAGAATAACATCCGTCGATCCTATTGAGCATACGGCTGCTGACACCAGCGACGTCATCATCAAGGTGATAGTATTGTGCTTTATGAACTACAAATCGGAGGTTATTTAGTTTAATGCCCTTTCTAATGTTGGTACATCAGCTATCTAGAGAACTGATGATGAGAAATTAAGGATAGTGAAAGAAGCTTCAGACTTTACCACAAGTTAAAGTATTGCTATCAGAAAAGACAAAGAAATAAAACTGTTTAGTTCACCACTTATCATGACCAATTGATTTCCATCTCCCTCCAGCCCAGCAATTAAAAATAAACGTTATCATCATACAAGTACTTATGATCGTGCATCTATTCATCACCCCTTGCTTCATTATGAAAGCAACAATACG
Source organism: Heliothis subflexa (assembly GCA_022398575.1). Taxonomy (NCBI): domain Eukaryota; kingdom Metazoa; phylum Arthropoda; class Insecta; order Lepidoptera; family Noctuidae; genus Heliothis; species Heliothis subflexa. The sequence goes on along the minus strand of JAKRBP010001316.1, from coordinate 420,163 downwards.
GAATTATCTATACACCGGGATCGAGTTACTGCACACACGTGCAATACCCCCTCCCCCCTCCACCATGCGCAGACGCGTCTCCGTGAGATCGGGCGGAAATTTTGCCTCGCTGCAGTTTTGTCATGGTCGGTTGTTATGTAAGTAATGTCAAGATGATTGAAGTTTAAGGTTTCATGTGCTGTGTTGTTTTACATACGTGTACAGTTAGAAAGCAATTTAAAAGAGTACTGTCTGTAGACAGTTCTGTTATAAGGTTTATAACTAGCAGAGTAAATACAAATGATGCCTATAAAACAACCGCTTATTCTAGTTCCAGTACATGAAGAGACAGATATAGACACTAATGCTCTTATAAAAGGACTAAGTAATAAAATCGGTAAAGGACATCTAAATGCGCAAGATTATGTTCAAATCAACAAACAAAAGACAGTAGAAAATCCCATTAACTCTAATTGCCAAGAGGCATTTTAAAATAGGATGACATTAAATAAAGTAAAAGCAAATTAAATTGTCTAAGTGAATGGAACCAGTGTTCACGTCAGTATCACTTCTAAAGCTATTACATTCGCCAAAGAATTGTATAACCTATGCTAATTGTCATTAAGGTCCAGTTAATAATCTCCTGAACGCATCCAATTAACTGACGTAATCGCTGATAATTATAATATGTGGCTAACTACTTTGCCTGGATTAGTCTCTTAATCTTTATAAGCTTTAATTCGAAGTTTATCTTTTTATCTCTTACTTATTAAATACTAGGTATATTTTCTACAGTTTGAAATTATTACTTTTTCAGAATTAAAAAAATACTTGTACATACCTTCAAATATTCAGAACCAACTGTTGATTGACATGAGCAAGTTGCATCATCAATTAGTCAAATGAAACTAAAGACATTGTGAATGATATATTAAAGAGAGAAAAATATTCTAAATTAATTACAGAACTTAATCAAAATGTAACTGGGGACCTAAAGGTTCAGAAACAGGACTGTTCAACATAAACGAAGCAAGATATGAGATCAATCGGATCATTTAACGGCTTGCGAGAACCGCGTCCAAGCCTGAAACGGCAAGTACGGTTGGCGCTAGATTCCAGATAACATCTCCAACAGATGTGTGAGGCTGTAATGAGAATCCTTTAATGTTTTAACTGTTTAAAGCGAGAATAACGTCAATGGAAAATAAAAATACATTGGCAGCGAATATTTTTTTTGCAAATGAAACAAGCACAGATGTTGAAATAAATTGCAGGGACTGTGAACAACACCTTCAGAAGATACATAAATCAATGTTCAAAACCAAATTAGGACACCCAATAACGCTTCCAGGCAGAGGAAAATTTGAAATAAATAACAGCCCGTGTTTGTTTCGTAACTTTGATAGCATCGCCGAATAAAAACAAAAGTCTCTCAATTTAAGATATCAGCTTCGATCAGCATAAATATGGATATAGGCGTAACCATGTCATGTTGCATTTAGGAAGATTAATCATGGTGTTCAATTCTTTTTAAATTTTAATTGTGGACTACATTCGCGTTGCTATTGAGCACATGTTAGCAATTACTGAAGTCAATAGAGGATGCAAGCATGCGATCGTGATAGTGGTGTGACAAACGTATGGCGCGGGCGTCGGCGGCGGCGGCTCGCGGCCTGCCTCGCCCATAAATCTAAAAGCCGGCCCGAAAGGACGCGCGCAACCCTTTATTATACCGAGACATGATTGGCCTCGGGCGCTCGAACCAAACGAATGCACGCTTAGTAACGACCGTCTCGTATCTCTGCGACTTCACTTTCCGAGAGGGTTTTCTTTTTTTGAACCGCGGCGATTAATACCTCAAGTCGAGCGCCAGAGTTCAACGTATCACGCTCAAGGTCGCGGCTAACGGTCGCACAAACCGCGAATACAATAGTCCATGGTTTAGCAACATAATTGTTCCTTCACGATCGCTACGTGCGGCACCGGATTGTAAACAAGACATGTGGGCTCGTGTGCGACGTGCATACTGATAGCCGGGGAAACACGCGACCCCAACGATCGTAACACTTTTTTGCGATTATCGAATTCCATCTTTTCTGTAGTGGGAATCAGATCTATTGGTTGTTGAGTCGTAACAATTGTGTCTACATCAGACGTCGCACCACCGTCAATCATGTACTCACTCGTTAATACCTCTAGAGCACGACTGCTATTGAATGCGGCAACAAGAGAACGAAATGTAAATCGAACATGACATCCGGGTGCGAGTTCAAGCGAGCATCACCGCGAATTCAAAATGGAAACATTCACGGACGCCGCTTAATCTCATATCGAATCAATGAGATTGTTCTGGCGAGCACGCCCGGGGTCGGGTCACCGTGCTAAACGGCGCACCAACTCGAATAACCAACCAGTCGGTAGTTAAAACCATAAGAATACGTGAGTACATTGCTGTCATAACTCGTATACAAACAGTTTTGAGCCGTATACCATTGTGATAAGAGTTGCTGAATATTTGCCATTAACACTGCTTGAATGCCGTGAGTCATGCGAACTTTATTTTTAATGAGGTTTAAAGTCAATAAACCTTTATTAAGTTTTTCTCTGTTAGCATCTCTGTGTCATTTTTGGAGCTGCTTGCAAACGAGCTTCTGATTGTGCGGTGTAATTGGCAAATATTGAAGGAGCCGGTGTTGACACTGATGTGCTAATTCAGGATTGAAACGTAATCTGGTCGTATGATGTATGGAGTGGCGGAGAGGCGCACGACGCTCGGATCTGTGCTCCAAATCTAAGTCGTGGTCGCGCCGCTCAACCATTATATGCAAATACTAAGCCGTTCTCCAGCTACAAGCTTGGTACGACAGCGTTAACTAATTTGGTATCGACCATAGCTGAGAGCCGCTGCTTTTGTCCAATCACCGTTTAGATCTAGGTGTCATTATAGAAATCGAAACAGCTGACTGCATCACAGATAAGTATAAAGTACGGCCATATTATTCTTCAATGCTATGATTTGAAGACAATGAATATCTTACGAAGGTAATCTCGGAATTCCTGTCGCAATGGCGCATTAAATTATACCAGAAGATCGTCTCGTCTTCCAAAGCTAGTGACTTGAGCCATAGGCAAACGCTTCTTAAAATAAATAACGATTGGGCAACTGGCGTCACCCTATTGTGACAGAAAGCCACGCTTAAGACGTTAAAACGCTCCAAACAGACGCCTTTTGAATTCACCCAGATTATTTCTGTGAATAATTGAGCAATCTTATTATGTATGTGAGAATGACATGTCGTTTGCGATTTTGTTTTAGAAAGCGAATAAACAGACTGTATAATGTACAGAAATAAAGACATTTATACGTAAACAGGCGCAGGGCGAAAGCTACATTTATAAGGCGAGATAAGTTTCAAACTAGAAACATTAGTTAAAGGAGATTATAGTTTGTTCATAAAGAACAATCTTGAGCAATATATTCGAGATTATATTCAGTTCTAAGCAAAGATTATAAGATCTAACGAACTTGAGTTTATTGCGACAGGTAATGTAATGGCTGACTGGGAAATTAATTATGGGAGACCTGAAAAGGTTTAAACCATCGCCGATTTTAGTGACATACAAAAACATGGTCACAAAAACAGTGACTGAATTACTTAAAGAATACAAGAACAAAAAATACAAAGTCTATTAACGAGATTGGACCGAAATTTTCGTACGCTGTTTCATGCTAGTTATTTTAGTTCTTGATCGAAATTCGAACGGTAAAGCCTAGGATCCCGTGGCGGTATTTACGCTTTGGTGGGAAAGAGGTTCGGCTCGCATGGGAGCCCTCGAGGGCTTGGTTCACTCGATTGGGCTCGCGCCACCGCCCCAGGCGCTCCGACCTGGCCTAACCACCGGTTGTTGTGCCTTTTTTACATTGGAAACAATGTTAGTAATAATAATGTGTGGTATGATAGAATTGGAATCGGTTTATAATCGATTCAAAATGTGGTTTGGATTTGTGATTGGTTTCTGGTCTGTGAATGAGGAAGAGATTTGAACAATGTTTTGATATTGTAATGCTTTGTAATGATGGATTTTGTTTATTGGCTTTTATTTTTATCTTATTTTCGATATTCAGCCAAGCCAGATATAGTCTTTGATTGATTTGAGCACAATTATTTCGTGGCACATATTATTTCCTAAACTTCTGTTACAATTACTCCAAATTAAACTACTTTTATATAGAGGTACAGTAACTCGTGTATAATAGTAAAATAACGAGGTGATACCTCAAGGCGTTCAAATAAATCATGATTTCGCCACGCAAGCTTAACATTTGTGTGAATTGGAGATTTAATGGAATATTTACTTAAGCTTTGTAGACTATAATTTATGCGGACTTGAGAAAACAAGCCAAAATATGCTCGTAACTATTCAAACGATTTTAATAATTAATTAGTTAATGCTGATAACTTCGCCAAAATTATTTTTAAAGCTTATCTTATAAAGATATTTACTGATAATGTTACTGAAATAAATGAGTTCCTTACTGCTAACGTCTTATTAGCAAGTAATAGCCTAGATACAGGAAATATAGAGGTAAATAACTATGAACAGTTATCAGAAGCCTAGATAGCCTACAAAATTATAAACGAAGTGCTTTTAGAAGTAGGGCATGAAAAACATGTATTATGCGTTCTTATTAAAGATTCAAATATGCAAGCAAGAAATAGTGGCGATACATACATATGTATGTATACGGCATGTAATATGAAATTTATTGATGGCGTGTCGTTACTGATATTGTGCATAGTTCTTTATGAAGCAGGAAATCTTGGGAACCAGACCATGATTTAAGATGTGTGGAATAAGTTGGCTTCAATGTAAAAGAAAATTATCATATCACCCACGGTTTCTCAAAATAAATAAACATAAGTGGCACTAATATGTATTCCATTTAAGATACTAATATCATTTTACGATTGTGATAAATTCATGATCAAAATTAGCTAGTTCGCAGTGTGGGATCGAATTTCCATATACGTAAGAATGAATTAATAACATTCTAAGAGAAATAGCGATATCAAAACTAAATTGAGATGATGATACACAACAATCAGAATGCTTGATTGATTTGTGAATTGATACCTAAAGTTTTTTATGAATGATAGAAACAGGAGGTGATTTAAGAAATGCAAATTATTTTGTTCCTAGAACTAGCGTCGATATGAGAACGTTTTGGCAAATCAAACCATATTTTTTATAGACAGACACTATGGCATAAATAAAACATGTTTCATGTCGTGTGATATATTGTCGTATAGGATATAAAACATGCTAATCGATATATCGAATATGAAGTTATCATCGGATTACCTTGATCAAAGATGTTTTTATTACTAGTATTTTATTAACTGCATCCTCCGACGAAAATAGGCCTTGAAAATGACCTCTGGGAGTGATAGAAGACATACTGCGAAATAACGTTCACGTGTCACTGATTCCTCTAGAAGCAACTCTGATTTTTTTTCTGAACTTTTAAAGCAAAAACGGTACTTTTAATATAGTCCTATCAAGCAAAAGAATCATTGTCTTCAGCCAGATGACTTGCCATTCTAACATCAACTTCTATTGCAAACTAAAACAGTGTACTCATTACATAAGTTTCTGGTTTGTTTTTATCCCTAAATGTGAAAGCATGGCTCCAAGCGAGCATGGGCAGGGGCCGCGGTTGTGAGCGGCTCACGTGTAGATGCCATCAAAGATAATGGTATAATATGACGCCGCATCGCCGTTTACATCTTACGGAACTATATTTTTTATTGATAATAATAAATTAAAAACGTTTAGACATTAAAATTACAAATTACTGTTATATTGTTAATAGCTCTA
>JAKRBP010001316.1:391177-409946 GCA_022398575.1 Heliothis subflexa | reverse complement strand
TGTGAAGTCGGTTTTGTTTTTTTTTTAAGTTTTTTTATTATAAGTTCGGATTATTCGATGTGGGACCTTTTTGCGGAGTACCTTTTTAGTATATTATTTATGGATGACAAAAAAAATCCTAATTAATATATGAGAATTTTACTATCTACAACTGAAATTGGTCGTTATAATATTTCTTTAGAAAGAGATAAAATCATATCTAAAACTTCGATGGTCAAGAATTCCCAATATAACTCTGAAGACATATGTACCTAAGCTATGATAACACAATGTATAAACTTACAAATGCTCATTTACAATCAAGACAACCACGAATCGAATAAACATACCATGTTTACAGTACAAGCAACAATATTATGACGCATCGAATCCACACAATCGATTGATACTCCACTCGATGTCAAATCGATACCTGCTCAGTTCAACTCCAGAGAACCATGAACACTTTTTTTCCTAAATAAATATCCAACGAATCGATTTGGAACTTCATCTCTGAATGTTTATTTAGTAACAGTCCGTATTAAGAAATCGATTATAATATTGAGTCACGCATTCGAAAATGCATCCTCAGGGGTAGATCATAACGTTCAAATTTATTTTCTTTAAACTTTGGTGATCTTTAGAAATTAAGTTATAAGGGATTCTGATCTTTAAATACATTGGGTGAAGATACACTATTCTTTGACGGTACATTTGTTCAGACTGTGAGATCCGCGTTGACAATTTCGGAGCAGTACACGGAAAACCAACACAGCATTGAGTTTCAAGTAACAGAGAGACAGGAAACTAGAGAAATAACACATTCAAAGCAATCAAACTTGATTTAGAAAGCAATCGCAGTTGTAAAATTGATAATAAATCTTCCTTACTTACGTAAACATTTAAATAATCACTCGCAATTTGTTTAGCAATAAATGAACTTGTAAAAATTATATCACCAACAGTCTACATCTGTATCTACAAGTCTAACTACATTCACTTTTGGGATTGAAATATTAGAACAATTAATAGATTTAAAGAACAGGTATGTAATTTTAAAGCTTTCTCGTTAAGAATTAATGCTAAAACATTAGCCATACGAAATAATTTAATCACGGAATTTAAAGTTCATCTATTTAATTACAGAAACTTGCCATCGATCAAGGTAAGGCGTGGCGACCATACTGTTCTAACTGAGCCAGTAATAATAGGTTAAAGATCAGCCACAGTGTGTTACTACGAACTCAGACAATGTCTGGTTAAAAATACTACAGAGACAGCAAACAATAGAGGGATAAAAGATTTAAATTGCTTTTTCAGTTGAGTTGTAAAGTTGAATAAGAATATAGACCCATTTTGTGGTCAAGTGGCATCTGGTAAACCACAGGCAGGCGAAGCAGATATCGAAATGAATTTAAGGCTCTCAGCTCATACATTTACGCACTGAGATGAGGAAGTTTAAAATAAAGGAAAATGATACTGGACTTCAATGACGCGCAAGAAACGCCATTGTTTTCCCACTTCAAGGAACCGTAATGTTATGAAAACATTCGGAAATGTCATTCCGATCAATCCATTTAAAGGTTTCAATTAAAATTCTGCGTGCGCGCATTACTCAGTCGAATCAATCACGCTGATTGGTGGCACGATGTAATAATTTACAATACCAATCGTTTTCAGCTGCAATAACTTCCAATTAAGGCCCGTCATGTCCGAGATGGTCGATCAGACAATGGCGAAAGATACGACAGCAAAAAGCCGGCAAACTACTGTGAAAAACACTATTTACCTGTGATCCTACTGGTATATATACATTTATAGAAGATGAAATTTAAATCTATAAAATATAACACGCATGCCACAAGGATTATTGTTCAAGAGAAGAAAGTGATAAGACAGTCAAATAGCACAAAGCGGTTTATTGATAGCTTATGTATGCCTCTAATATTGAGTCAACATTGATACCTGTAAATGAAACATCCTAACAAGTCCCAGAGAAATTCGATCGAATTGTTGAAAAGAAAGTAGAAATTAACATAACAACGATAAGTAAAAGCAATTAACACGCACAACCAGACACAGGGAACATTGTACACGATGAAGGTACTAACAAATATATGGAGTGACATTTAGTGGTAGTTAAGTTTAATATTCGTTAAATAGAAGCATCAGTTAAAATGCGGCAGCTGTTAAATATAGTTAATTAGTTATACGACATGGGAATGCTGTTAAATAGAGCACGAGATGATGTAATTTACGGACTTTTAGATATTAAGTGGTTTGCCACGGAAAATATTTTGTTAAGGTTGATAATGAAAGACGACTCATTTTTCTTTTAGAAGCTTATGACTGAATTCCAGAAGTTTTTATTACGGATGCCACAATGATGGAATGTAAATATTAAATGAGATTATACCTCTAGATTGGCGGTTTATTAGACAACATTCCTAGAAAAAGACCCTATAATAAAGGCAGACTGTAAACGCACGAAGTTGCAGAAGCCACAAAAGATAATTGAAGAAAAGAGAAGAATTCTATTACACGTATCATTTTCACCACCGGCCAGTTAGTATGATATCATAGTATTACCACGGCTATTACTCTCAATATCAGCAGACCCAATTGGGAGCCCCATGCTGCGTTACCACTTCACGCGTGAAGTAATTTTGAGAAAGATGCCACAAATATTTTATCATGGAACCTTAGCTCACAAGTATCACGGATTTAAGAAGATCGTGCGTAGATAAACGGTCGGTGTTGAGTAAACAGTGCTGTAAGGCGTTTAGTCACGGCACGAGAGTAATCTAAATCCGAAATTAGTTTGTTTTTTGTCATATTGTTCGGGAACGGTCCATCACGTCTTGGGACCACTGAGAAATTGAGAGCTATTGGGAATCAAAACCAAGACAAAGGTAATGAACTTGGTAGAACCAGTAATGTTAAAGAAATATTTGTTTTTGGTTTTATAGACGGTCGAAATAATTCGAGAAACAAAAATAAAAGTGCATAAGTTACTGTAAATAAATCTCATATGACCGTTGACCTGAAAGGCACTCCATTAAAGTTGGTCACAAAACAAACGCAAGATAAGAAGAGCAAGCAAAATATGTACATTTCTAAACCAATAGACCTCTTTGGGTAAAGGTCAGTGACCTCGTGTTGATATTTACGTAAATCGTTCATGATGCGATGACTGACAAATGATGAGTATGATGCTCAGTGCTTTATACTTGGAGTTAAAGTTCAAGTTGCGTAAAGGTGCTGACGTATGGTTCTATCGGATCGTGATCGAAAATGGGAGGAGTCTCGCACTACTTTTTTAAAATCGACTTTGTTACAATTGTAAGAAGGAATCCTTTTGACTCTTTGGAATCATGCTATGCTTCTTAAACAGTGAAGGGTATGGGGTCCAGTCTTCTATAAAGAATACTTGATCGAAAGGCTTAGTGTAAATATATGATATGAATCCTCGAGTTTCGTGTTTGGCAAATGGTGTACCTGTTATATAATATCATGCAGTGTTTTTTAGTAATTATTTCAATTATCCAGCTTTTTGAACACGAAAGACGAAATAATGACACTTAAGATAACTTTCACAAAACAATTTGATTTGCTACAAACATTACCAGCTAAATAAAATAAACCTCTTATAATACACGAACTTGATCTGTCAATCAAGTAAAGCGATCAATACCGCTATATTATGTATACCCTAAGCCATCATCCGGTCGTTAGATAACAATTTTATTCACGTCCCCATGAATCATGATCTATACGGCCGTGTTATTGGTCTAGCACGTGGTGTTGATCTAACTATTGTACAACTTGAAGGAAATATAATAGGAGATGAGATATATAAAAATGTTAGGGCAAAGAATTGTGACGTTGAGGAATGTAGAACAAGTTTGTAAGATGAAGATTGTGAAATCTTTGATATTTTTTAGAATACACTTAAGCTTTCTGTTGATAATTGAATTTAAAATAAAAGAACAGAACAAGATGGAACATTAATAGCTACACTACCTAACGCAACAAACGTAACACTAATAACAAATATTACTCAAGAAAATAAACAACACGAATTATAAAAAAGCCTTTGACATTAGCCACAATAAAATTGCACCATATTACATCAAACTGTGTGAAACGAAAGCATGCGTGCGCGCAGGTTAGCGTTAACCTAACACACCATTGTTCTCAAGTTGCAATGCTACAGAATTGCGTGATACACGCCAACCGGCGAAAGTCGGTAAACAACACTAGGCATTAATAGGGATGTGCCTTTGTAACTAATGATTAATCGACTAAATAAATTGACAGTAAGGTAGACAGTTATGCTATAACGGTATATCGATATAATGAAGAGGGAATTGCGTTAGTAAATGTTGTTTGGAGTAATGTTTCACGTAATTCTAGACTATGAATTACTTCTGTAGTTCTTTAGATCATAATAAGGAAATGGTCGTAATTAGTCGTTAGTAGGAATAAATCAATTTAAATACAAATACAAGACATACGTAGGTAATGCAACCAAAAGGATTTCCAAATAGGCACCAAGAATGGACTTCAAATATAGCCTGTTAGCATGTGATTAGCTTGAAAGATTTTCGATGATGTAAGCATCGATAAATTTAATTCCAACAATAGTGGTCAACTCATTGATGAATTACCAGCTATCTATAACTTTTGTATTCATAGTTTAATAATATTAATGATAGCCGTTCACCAGCAGTTTAAGCAACGGTATTGCAACATCAACTAATGTTAGCGTTTTATTGCCATGTAAAGTCTCTTGTCCATTGTTTTCTATCTGAATATAATTAATAATAAATGTTCTTTGTTTAGAAGCTCATGTTGTGATTATGTGAGAGAAATGTGTACCAACTGAATGCCCATTCATAAAAATATCTTCACTGATATTTTTTAAGCGGCATGTATGATGTTGGTCATTATAATTTACAATATTTGGAAATGTCAAGTCAAATAAATAACGAAGAAATAGTAAACTTTATAGAACATGAAGATAAAAATAAAACCTAAGTTAATCTAACAGACCTCTAAGAAACGGGACTTGAATAGGCAGAAGCATACATCAGTCAATAACATCATTACAAAATCTACAAACCAGAAGCAACTGCAGACACATCCATTAGTCTTACTGGTCAAGGAAGGGTTATTAACAGCAATCGCTCATAATTATACTGCTAAGTAAATGTACTATGAAATATTTTATATACTACTCAATTTCGTCCGTGTTCCGGGGAACTACGTCTCGATTTTGGATAGAGAAGGTACCACCTCGTCAATTTGATCAATTGTCTCAGCGTAAAAGGGTAACAAACAAACTCGTTTTCACATTTATTTGGTTAGGATAAACACATGACACAAATTGAATAGAATACTTCAGAAGCTTTCACCCAACAGTCAATCCAAAACCTTCACGATGATATATGCTTCGATTTAGCTAACAATGTAATAGGGTTTGCTATAACAAACGTTAGCTTAAGACAGGCTGGTTCTAGGGTCGTCTGGACCACAGAAATTGGATATTAATTTATTCATTTCTATTTGAAAGTATCCATAATCTCATTCCGCAATTTATTCACTCGCTGTATTCTTATTTAGGTTTCCATTGTTTGGTGAATATTATCATTCATTTACAATTTTACTACTGTTAGACATGAGTTTGATCAACTGCTGTAATGACCAGCTTTAAACTTCCTGTGCCCAGGAGATCCAGTTCAATTAACACAACTAAGCTACCTATCAACATTCGTGGCATCAGCTTTTCTTCCTTGTCTATTTACTGTTCTACACTATCTATCTACAGTACAGTCCTTTGATAACTGTTCCAAGTTCGACATCATATCACTTCAACCTTGATCGCTATATCAAGTCAGCCCTATCCAGCCACAAGTCGTGATCCACCATTGCTATTATTTCATTAAACGTATAATTGATAGTTCCAGATGTTGTAATACAGTTTAGATGGATAGCTCGTGTTACGCGCTATGGATTAACAACTACTATACTGATGCTACGCTAAGTTGTGTGACGTAGATTCATAAGTACCACCATAGTAACTGGGTTAATGTTTCTTTTATTGACTGTATTGACACCTGATTAAAACTAATTAATTTAAAAGCTTTTATATTAGATATGAGAATTAATATGAACTGTTTGCTTTTTATTTTTTTAAAGTGATCTGACAAAACTCTATACTAAATAAGCAGAAACTTTTTTATCTGTCACATTTGTCGATTTATAATTCTATAAAACCTATCTTCAATTAATCAGTCCGTCCACCTAACGCAACGTAAATATATTCCAATCTAGCCGGTACCGTTTTGTGGGTGGCAGCACATACATGCAGTCTGATTTACCAATACTATTTAAACGCAGTGAATGAGTGATTAAATAACTCGATACATCATTTCTTAACAGTCGCATTGTTACGCTCAAGGGGATCATTAGTGCTATTCGTTAAAATCTGATCGTCAATGATGATAGTACTGATATCGAAACAGGGCAGATTATCAATCAGTATAAAGAAATGGTTAGTGATTGTAAATGTGTGGTTATAAAAAATAATGAAAGAGCAGTTAAAGAAGATAAAATACAAGCAGTTGTCGAAAACTACAAAGATTCCGACAGTATTATTGTAAAGGACAATGAACGTGTTATAGACAAATCTCTACTAAAAAAATGTAAAATGCTACACTTCAAATAACTAAGGAAATAACTTAAAGAGAACCTCGTGCTTACTCATGTGGTCTAAGACCATTAAGACATATGACTGTAAGATAAAAACATGGTGACCGAATGAGACGTGCTTCATGCATCGAGATAGGCGCGAGCGCAGGTGAATTTTCACGGAAATCATACCAGAATATCATTCCGATTCCCACAAACTTTATGATATGGTAATAAGGTTGATTTTTCTTTGACTCTAAAAATTTCTATGATGGTGCTGTCGGCACTTTTAGTGGAAGTCCAAGTTCTTTATTACTTATGTCGTCGTCAAGATAAAGCGTGATAGTACGACAAAGGCACACTGACAATGTTTTTTTTTATAACTGTTTTATTACAGAAAATAGTGCTTTTAAGTGTTCTTGGAATTAACTGTTGCGGTCAAAAATGTTTGTTTTAGTAAATTCTCATACTTTTCCTCATATTGAAGAGTGTGAAGCTCCTAACAAGACGTAGTTGATCCAAAATTGCTAACGTCTTATATGCCATTGCCTTCAAGCATTACTAAATAACCCTCATTTGGAACTGCTAGATGATTTGTGTCTATTTATCCGAACTAATGTCAGTATCGTGCAGATCATAAATAACGTGTTCCTTTAGATACACAATCGTTACTGTAAATATATAGATAGTGCTTTGTTTCAACAGTCTTTAGTGTCAATTATCGATATTAGTTATATCGATATCGTCTCGCCCAACTCTTTCTAATAGGGTTCCATTGAAAGTTATTTTCTTAGTTTTAAATATCAGCATCGTTAACGTTTTTTTGTTCATTAAAATAATTTTATTGACATTCAAATCTAAAACCAATAATTAGTTTTACGTTAACCAAAGCCTACCGAACCATAACGTCTCAATAACGTTGTCGTTACTATCTTTATCAATTATTTAAATTTCATAGACACTAAATTTGGATGCCAAGACCTTTGTGACGCTATAATGAACGCCATATCAAGATTTTGTATCATTAATGGGGAATATTCCATCAAGATGCAAGCTAGCAGTGGTTCCGACTGCATTTAGCTGTCAATATCATGATAATCTTGAATGATCGTGATTACTATAGTTATTGGAAATATTATATTTACTACTTATACCGTATGAAATATTTCAATTGAATGTGTATTGGTTACGTAGCTATTCATTTGGATATACATAATTATTGTGTAGACAGTCATTTGATTTCATAGTTACATAATTAACTGGGCATGACTAGTTCAAGTAATATGATCGTTATCAGCACATAAAACCACAAACTAGACAGTCACATGAAAGTACCAAAAATGAAAGTAGACAATCATGAGAAATTCACTACATTTTGGGTCAGCCGTACCAGCATCAATAAATATTACGATAAAAATATTTTATGAAACTATGAAGGAGTTTAAAAAATAAAATTCACGCTTCTTTAACAACTAAAGGAGCATAACAGAACCGTTCGACATTTTACACAATCCGCATCGTTAACGACAATGCGATGTGATACAGATATCGCAGACGATTGCGCGGGCGCAGCGAACGAGCCCATAAATGGCGTCGCAAGCGTTCATTAAGACTGATCCGGCTGACTTGATGAGGCTTGATGTGGCTTGATGTTTGATTCAAATGCCTGACGATGGTGATTGCTGTGTATTGTTTTGATAAGCCTTGTTAAAATTCGACCATTTTTTACAAAAGTTTTCAAATAAATCATCCAGAAATTGATTGTTAAAACGAAGGCACAAAATAAAAATTTGGATCCCCAATAAATATCAAGAGATGTGGTAGAATAACGAATATTAATAAATAAAAAAAATAATAAACCCGTTACATTGAAATATGCATGTCATGATTTAATAATCCATTCACGCGGAAGGACGATTACAAACGTCACCTAATTGAGATAATCAAGCAATTTAAAAGACTACAAATAAAATGTAGGTTATTATGAACCTTAGTCAGCATCGTGCATAAAAACCAACATTTAGACCGTTGAATCACTTAATAAAATGTCAATTAGAATAAATATTTTAATATGAACAGACGATACAATATTTTTACGAAATGTTAAGGTCGATAGACGGCCTCAGTTACACGTGCAATTCGTTTTCCGTAACTGACAATACAAATAGATAAACACAATCTCCTTTTGAGAACAATGGCACATTTTTTATTATTGCTGTGGAATAGGATAAAATAAAGTCTGATCAAAGTTTCCTACACGAAGATTTATTGCCATTTATAGACGAAGTGATAAGATTTGACTTGATTGCACATTTGTTTAAATCTACAATGAAATATACGATACAAGAAGTACGATTGGCATTTAATAATTTTAGTAAAGACTCAAAAGGTAGCTTCAATAATAATGACAACTTACGCGTACCATAAATTTAGTGTACTAGAACAAATTTAATTAAAGGACATAAAGCCAAGTACTCCACATGCTCTACTTTGGCCAAAGGACGAGGGAACGGAGCCATTCTAAATGTGATAGCTAGCTAAATTACAATACGGTAAAGGGAATCGATGTTCGCAACGAGAACGAGCATTGATTCAATTTGAATTGTAGTTGAATTGAGAAACTTTAATACTGTTATAAATCTAGATTGGAAACTGTTACGAACAAGCAATCAATTTAGGGAAATGGACTTAACATGTATTAGGTCTATAAGACTAGTGCTAATGTTAATTGCATCCCAACAAAACCATTAAACAATGATACTCAATCTAACTACAAGATTGTAGAAGATAAAAGTTTAACTGCTAACGAAAAAGTATTTCAAAATACTTATTACGATGCAACCTTTTATGAACTGCTAAAAGATAATAACGTGAAATTAAATATCTAAATTGCATATGCACCAGTATTATTTGCAAACAAAATTGGTGAAATTACAATGCTTACGAATAATAAGCAACTAAAGACGAAGGAAGCATCTTAACACCAGGCTCTAACAGATAAAAATGCAAATGCCACTATCAAACGTCCGCTGAACATCTGCCAAATACTAAACTTGAATACGAAACTAAATCATCGAGGCCCGATAACTTTGAAAAAGGTGCAAAAAATCGGTTCGCCCATGACCAGGGTACAGTGGGCTCGCTTGAATCGCCAGTGATTGGCTTTTGTTAAAATAAATCGAAATCTTTAGCTTTGTCCAAGGATTAGCCTTGACGCATCGACATCGAGTTGGAATTAAATTTTAAAGAATCTAGACATTTGTTTACATTTTAAACGCCTCATTATCAACATAACAACTTTTATGGAAATGCAAACGAAAATGTTAATAGCGTGTGACGCAGATTAATTTAAATATTCGACGTTTTGATATCCATTACAACGGTGGATCCTTAATTTCCAATCGTGATAAAGCTTACAATTCTCATCAATCATTTCGCACACTTCTTATCCGCTGATACCTCAAACTTTTCATCTACGAGTATGACTAATGCAGCGCCTATATTATAATTTTTTTGAGTAATTTCCTGTTGTAACTCTCTGATTAACTATGTTATGACATCTTCGATAAAACATTATGAATATCTTCACCGAGTAAATCCATTCATTTGAATTTTACTAAATGAGTGTTGTCATATACACAATTACTCGAAGCCTGTACAGCTCCTCTTGACATTTTTCCTTGGGTTAAAAGTCGTCACTTCATTTTTCTTGTCTAATCCTATTATTACTGGTACGTTACTATTTTTACACTTTCATCGTATTTTTCGTAAGCATCTTTTATAGGTGCTGCATCTTTTTCAACGTCAAATGAATCATCTTTTGTAATAAAAGGATTATTCAAATGGTCACCAAGTTCTATCTATCGAATGTGCATACAGATACTGAACGTCGGAAATTCCTAAAACGTTCACTGCCTAAAGTAAAACTAAAAGGACGTATTACCGTTTACGATATTCAAGCTGAGCCAGTTATGGTGCTCTTATACTAAATGCCTATTCAACTTACAACAGGAGCACACATTTGCATGTACCGACTTCATAGGGCCCGTATGCCTATAGAGCCTCAGCATGTACAAGTTGCCGACCGAGCATAGATTGTATCACATTATTTATAGCATAAAGTCATGGTTCAATACCTTTGGGCTTATTATTATTCATTGGTGCCGTGTAGGAAATCTTTGCCGCTCAGAGGCAAGTCTGATAATGACAAAGTGTAATTTGAAGTCAGCTTTGAATTCAACCCTACGGGGTTTCAAAGTAAATAAAAGTGTGCTTAATATCAATTTTAATCGATCTTCAATGATATTTATTTTAATAATACCATCGATATTGAATCGAATGGTTTCAATCTGTCGGTCTTCTACTTTTAAACGAAAATAGTTAACAGAGGTGATAGCTTCATATTAGAGTAATGTATGGTCTAAGCCGTATCTTAGAATTGGAGCCTCCGGAATCCAATCAAAAACATTAATATTCAATTAATCGTTAGACGCCACTAATTTCCTATCACCGTTAATGGCCTGTACCGGTAGCACAATAAAATTCCCTGTTCTAAGAAGATAAGAAATCATATTTGAAATCACAGTAGCGTCCATTATGGTCGTTTCATAATTTATTTGTTCGTCCAGCGATAAATAAGCGGACGTCTATGACTTTTTATCGAGAAATGCCTTCGGACAGGATTCCCTAAAGTTTCGACGAATAAAACTACTTTGGTCGGAATTTCTCCGAGGCTGCGTGCGTGGACGATCGTTTTGGTGCTATTATCTCTGGAACCGGTTTGTTTGGGCGAATTTGAGACAATGGCGGCGGTTTGCGCGTGCGCACATACGTGATTCGTTGTTCCGGGACGGTGTATCAAGTTTATTTTGCTGTGCGCTGTATAAAATAATATATCATAATTTTATACCTTATACGTCGGTCGGTGTATGTGCATCGATTGTTCAGCAAACGCGATGGAAGGAACATTCCAATAAGGATTTGAAGTATAAATTATTGCATGAACGTACTCGTATATTCAGCAAAATAGCTCGTCATAAATCATGAACATCTAATATCTAAAGGTACACGAATACGCTTGACGGCAGACCTTGATTACATAAATTTGTTTTACATAAACATGGAAACTGGTCGCAAAAAATATATCATTGACCACAGTCCGATCCTCCAAGATTCTTGTGTCTCCTTAATAACGGGCTACTTGAAGATTAAAGCCTTTTAAACTTGTAAAGCTCTTGTAATTGATCTTTTTGACCGCAGTTTGTCCTCAAAGTGTCATGGTGGTCAGCAAAACACTTATTTTAAGACAAGCTCCGAATGGGACGTGTTTAAAGTCACAAAAGGACTTAATCTTTTTGGTGTCCCATTTGCCACGTATTTTTGGGAGCCATTTGGGACCTGTATTATAATTTCGCCTGCGGGGACTGTTTTATAATTGTGTGTGGGATATAAAGCAGTCGTCATTATTTCTTAGTTGTTTGACCAGGGATTTAAATAAAAACAATTTTAGGTTTTGTAACTCAATTCATGCCACTTCTTTAAATTTATTTTTGCTCAGTGTTTTTGCCTTGCTGGTAACAAAAGCCATGTGATTCATTAAGATCATATCTACACAAAAACTAGAACTAGTAAGGACTGAGACAGATTGAATTGAATGAGACCGTATCGTCAAGATCAGGTTTGGTAAACTATTACTGATTCAACTTCAATGTAGATTTTTAATTTGATTAGATCATTTATTTGTCGTTCCAATTTGAGAAACTTCGGCTTTGGTATGATATTTGATGAATTAATCTAATGCCTGTATTTTTTTTGCGTCTAGTACTCTTTCTTCTATAACTATTTTTATTTCAAAGAAATCAAAAGCAATACGTTTATCGGTATCAACGAAGATGACACCGTGAAACACAACCTTTTCATTTCTATTAAGGCTTACATAACTCATTCCAAAAATCCTATGAAATAATACCATTTCATCTAAGTACGAAAGTGTTGCATGACACAACTTAACACCATCAAAAACGATTCAGAAACTATGATTTTATTTCTCACGCTCTTACGCGAGTCATCTCGAGACGAATTTGAGGAAGTCAACGCTATTATCTTCCTTCGACTAAGTCAAACAAACCGAGAAATGGTCGCATGGCAACGCCACTAACAAACTGGTTCCGTAACTTTTGAAATTTATTTAGGCAGGTGTCATTTATGTTTTCGAGAACACGACTTGTAAATATTAAGAAAAAACATGAACGTAAATATGGTTAAAATACTCTTTAGTTGAAGATGGTATTCCTAAAATATTTGGTTGGGTAAAGAATTCCATTAATTATGATAATTTGTCAACTTTTAATTTAGCCTTGACTTCATCCAACTAAATCATGTCAGATATGTTTTAGAACCGTTTTTTTTAAGATTTGATAGCCAAAAAAAGCCTTAATATACCACTTAGAAACTACGAATAATTCCTTTAATAATAACCGATACGAGTAAAATAGTGGCCACTTACACTGATCTCTAAAAAGGTTTTTTTAACCCAATCCGGTGTAACGAGAGAGCTCGAAGTAGAACTACAATTAAACTAATGCATTTCTTAGAGAGGGCCCACGATAGTACCCCGTGGAATCCTTTATTATAAACTCATTTGCTTCTAATGATACTGTTACGTAAGTTCGGGAATGGACCGAAACTAGTTAGAATAGATAGGGGAGAAAATATATAAGTAGTCATTATTTCAGTTCGGTAATCTGCATACTACATATTACGGTTCATTTTGGTCGTGTCACATTTTGTACATTGAAATTATACTAAGTTGAAGAAGTTTTGTTGGAGGCGGAGCAAGCATAAGCTTTCAAAATATTCACGCTGCCTTGAATCTAAAACTATTACATACGTCATACAACGTGTACTGTAACCAAGACTACCTCAACTAATTAACAAACAATTCAAACAAATCATTGTCATGCAAAACATACACACAAAAGTTTGACAAAACAAAACACAGTCTATACTAATATTAGTAAAAACTACCAACAGACTATTAGTCAAAACACATTACCTTCTTTAAACCAACATTGCACAATATTGCAATACTTCTTGGTTTCTCATTTCGTAAGTGTTCGTGTGAACTCGGGCTCTGTGTCATTTGTAAATGACGGACGATAACTATTTCTTGTCTAACGTTTTGTTGCTATCTATACCCGAAACTACTGCAATGATATCAACAAATGAGGTATCAATAGATTGGTCTGTATCTAGAGTGTAGTGTGGTATGCAAAAATAATGAAAACCTATACATTTTTCATCTGATTTTTGTAATTGTCCCAGCAAGATGCGTGTGAAATCCTAAGGAACAACTAGTCCTACATACTTCTTTACACACATGATAAAACTAGCCTCAGCCAGTTCTAAGACATGCATTATGTATTTACCATACGTCGTGGGACATAAACTTTTATGGTACTCCGATACTGAATTACAAAATATCATTATAGATGATGGTACATATAAAACTCTATGCATAATGTAAAAATATGTTAAGGACTGCTCAAGCGCAGGCTTATACAGGCTACGGTTAAGTAGAAATTAAAGGGAATTAAAATGTCATTATAAGATTCTAAGATATCTTACTTTTAGAAGTTGAGAATATTATAGTCGATGAAGGAATAAATGTAACAAAACATACATTGAAAATAAAAAAGTTGCATGGATTTGGAAATATAGAAATCATAGATGCTGGCTGTTAATTTGTCACTGACTGAAGAATGACCACATCATGAAAATGTTATAAAGTTTGAGTGAATTGGACTAGCATCTTCGAATGATTTCTTTTTAGGCAGACCCAACCTTCCTTACCTATCCTACAGGTCCGGTGAAAGTGACCTTCCTACATACTAAAAACGAAACATAACATGTCAGCTAACTCCCGTTACCATAAAATGCGTAACAAAACTCACGCAACAATAACCTGACCTACCGGCGCGTACGCAGATTAGTCATCAAGTAGCAACGTAACATGTTTCATCATACAAATAACGTTTTCGTGAGCATGTCCGACCAAGGGTCGCGGGTTCAGTCCCGTGCAGCGAGAATTCGGTACTTTATTGTAATCATTGCTTTGTTTATTGTGTGAAGTAATAATTTGTGTTATGTTTGTTTTGTAGTTGCAGTTATGTTTCTAGAACTTAACTGTTTTACGGGATTTACTTGGTTTAGTTTACACAATCACACATTCTGTTCCTTGGTCATATTTTTTTATTTCCTGTGAGAAAGAAATTCATATTCATAAAAAAATGATCCTTTGTTTTCTAAGAAGTGCCTAATATATCTTTAAATTGATCCAGAATGCTTTCGATCAGACTATTCAAGCTTGTAATATGTCTGTTTAAAACAACCTATTGTCCCTTTGACACGAACCCGAATAACCGTAATTGTTATAGTCAGTAATAGTGATGTACCTCAATCGAATTCGAATAATTTCGATTACACGAACGATTTGGGGCTATAATCATAGTAAATGTTTGTAATAAAGGCTATGGAAGGTGAATTTGATATCATAAATGCTATTGAATTGATAAATCCTAATGATTTTGAATGGCATGTCGAGAAGGAAACACGTGTTAGGGTCGTTCGAAAGATTCTTTTGTGTCTCTCAAATTAGGGTGAATCCCCTCTAGTAGATAATAATAATTTCAACAATTGGAGGAACATTAAACATTTTTGCTTTACGTATAACATAACATTTTGAATAGATTTTATAGCACAGCCACAAAACTTCCCAAAAAAATTGATGAAGCAAACAAAAAATGAAAAGAGATTTGAAACGATTACAATTGAATATAAAAAGCTACAAAGTTATTAGTTTAACAATAATCCTGAGGCAGATTGTGGCTATAGATTGGTACATGAGAGATGCGCGCGCGCATGACATCAGCGGAATCGGGTCGGCCGCCCACCTCCATTAGCCGTCTAGACGAGTGGACAATTGTTATCTATTATCTGTGCATCTTCAAAAGTACCTTTCATACTTATGTCCACTTCCAAGTCATAAAACACCTATAGATTTTTTGTAATCCATACATGGCAGACTTACTTGGAATTTCCTGTTGACTCAAAAGCTGAGTGAGTCATTAGATATAAAATTTTAGCCAAAGAATTTTATACCTCAGAAGGAATTAATGTACTCACATTATGGCATATCTAAAACAATTTTCACAACAGGAAAATCACATGAAACTATCGATATAAATGGTATTAAATTGTACACAATTATCGATAAGGAGATAGTCGATACAAATATGTATTTGATCGCAGCATTATAAGTTCCGCAAGAGGATATGGTCCCAGCAGTTGCCATTATCACCATAAAAGTAACAATTTTAATGAGCACAAAACAAAGGGATCTGCCGCGCCAATGCCCTTACCATTGGTCTTATAAGTGATGTTGTGAGGAAGAATAATGAAAGGAAATCTCGTATGCATTCCTCCTAGATAATGAATCAAGCTAAATAATGTAACATTGACTGAATAGCGTTTTAAAGTAATTACTACTGTGAGACAATTTTCACGATCCTCTTTAAAACGTTAGGTTAAAAAATTGTGTGTTCGTTGAATGACGAAGTCATTCTTTAGGACATTTAACTAATTGGTTTTAAATATTTCATTATCATCGTCTGCGTTATGAAAGGCTTCCCATTAGGATACTCATATAGGTACATCTTATTCGTTTATAGTTTCCACAACCACTTTCGCAATCACCTTTTCTCCCGTGTTTACAAGTGAAAGAACTTCGATATCGCTTACATGTAGTAGGGGAACTAGTGTGAATCCCTGCACATTACATGACATATATGGCCATCTGATAGCGGACCAGTATTTACTGCCGCAGGACAGTGCCTTACCGCAGTAAACTAAGAATTACCTACGATTGTAAACTCAGCCGTAACTGGTTTTGAACTAAAGTTCTAACAATGTCTGTGATTTTTGGATTAAGGAAATAATTAATTCTTGAACATTATAATGGGTCAAATGACTATTTGAAAACTTACTAATTTGAGTCTGGTTACTAGAAATTTCAGTTGTATCCAGATAATTTTACCTGAATTGATAGTTTTGAATCCTTCTCTGGATTCTCATATACCACTCATACAATGCATGCTATCTTTCACTTTACCAAGAAATCTTCCAAACATATCAGTCAAAGTTCTAGGAACATCATAACAAGCAGATAATAAGTCAGCATTTTGTCTGAGTTTCATCACATTACACGACTGCTAACGTCTAGACTTGAAGATAGATATCGGAACAGGTTTTAATAATAAAGCTTCATGTTTTACAGCCATACATTACGTTAGATATCAAGTACGAGTATATGAAATATACTGAATATGTGTGAGTAAAAAGAACTTTGAAGAAAGTAGTGAACAATTGCGAACAGCCCAAGACCGGGATGATTGGTGCGCACTCTAGGAGGCCCAACTTGCACCCAATAGGCTGATATGATGATAAAGAGATTTGAAGGTCAATCAGCTAAATCGAAATCAATTTCATCAGAAGCTAAGGCTAATGTATACACGAAATTGACAAGAGAGATTGAGTAGACGATGATACATATTTAAATTATTCTACTGCTAACCGTTACAAAACTAATCGCAATAATTATATTCAACTCAATTTCAAGTTTTCATTAAAGCTTAGAAAACTGGCGTAGAATTTAAAGACGTAAACGACCGCGATGAGGGTTATTTCAAATCCTTTGAAATCAGATGTTAGGGTCAAATAAAAATATTAAGAAAACACGTATGTATTGTAAATTCTTGAGGGGATTCAACAAAAAGACCCTATTTGCTTCATCATCTTGTTATGGCAGTGTCATTTCTACCAAGTTACTGGAAGGCGTGTCATAATATTTGCGTACGGGCATCGCCTGCTCTCATCGCAAATGCATTGTCATTGTCCTCAGAATTCATTTCAAGAGGGTTGCCAGAAGTAAAATTATTTGTATCTTTAATTTTAACTGATCCCACTGTTTTATCATCTTTCTCAATTACAACTACAACTTCTTAATCACTTTCTGCATTATTATAAACATTTTAAATTCAATCATTGGATTTTTCAATATCACGCACACAAAGATTTTTATTATTTATACCACTTTGGTCCCGCAATTTTATTACCGTCTTCAAAGTCGAGCGAAAGCAATTTAGGATAAAAGGTCCATATTTTTTGTTGAACGATCATCGAAAATGGCCGAGTGCAATATATTGGTCAACGTCACATATCAATCGAGTCGAGTGGTGCCATTAGTATCGATACTGGCTAAGGATGGGAAAAGAATGTGGGTTCAGTATACGAACTAAACGAGGCATTGTTATAATGAGGTTAATGTGAATAGAGAATATATTTACTATTTTTTTCTTTTTGTTTGAATCCCCACCATGGAAGTACCTAATGTTAACTACAGCTTCAGTGACTAAAATACAATTTTCACACATTTTGGGCACAAAAATGAAATTGGTCCTAACTAATTAATTTAGCTAAAATGTAAGCGAATATATCACAAAACATATTGTACCAACAAGAACTTTAATTGCATCCCTAACAACAATCAAACATGATTTATTTGAAGGAACCCAACAAATTCATTACAGCAATATATTTTTTAATGCAATTAAGGTCCCACTTGAGTGCCAAAGGGCTCGCTTGCGCATCTGTCCGTTGATACGCACACAGAAGCGTGCGGCACACACGCGCATTCTTTACGTGTGTATACGGGTGTCTATGGGGCGGTGAAATAATAATTCTAACGGTTGTGTGGCATATGGATGGGGTATCAATTTTCGGAAACTAGTAACGATCTTTTCAAGTTTGGAATTTGTAATTATGATCGTTTGATTGGTATCGAGTATGTTTTTGAGGATACCAATTTTGGATTGTAATGTTGTTGATCTTGATATCTACTAGTGTAACAAATTGTTTTATGATAGGCTTAGTAACATTTAGCCATTCTTTTCTCTTAAAATGAGAAAAGTGTCTAAGTATTGACAGCTACCTGTCAGATTTACCATATAAATGTTTTTAATTTTGATTACCTATTATACTT